>CM064487.1:69033565-69196130 GCA_032716605.1 Paralithodes platypus
CCTTTAGTTTCATATTAAGATTTTCAGCATATCTTTACCTGTCCAGAAGATTTAAGCATACTGTCTGAATCCTCATAAAGATGAAGCATATCTTTATTAAAGATGAAGTCTTTCAAGTATCCCTTTACACTTGAAACACTAGTAAGATTCAGGCATCTTTTTATCCCATAAAAAGTCTAAGCCTATCTTAATCTCTAATCTGGCTTCTCCTAGAAGCCCTCATAGATCGCCGTCTTGAAGGCCGTGATACCCTATTGTATCAATCAATTGTTTGGCAAATTATCGCGAATTGCAAATCAGTTAAAATAACCACCCAAAGGTACAACCGCCGGGTTTTATATGCAATGTCAAACCAATTGTACCTGCCCCAGACCTCTTTGTAAAAAGGTCGCCGGGAGGGAAAGACTAAACAAACAAACGGCATTGTTTCAATGGCTTATTAAAGATTTCAGCATATCTTTTACCTGTCCAAAAGAAGTAAGCATAACTTCTTAATCCTCATAAGATGAAGCATATCTTTATTAAAGATGAAGTCTTTCAAGTATCCCTTTACACTTGAAACACTAGTAAGATTCAGGCATCTTTTTATCCCATAAAAGGTCTAAGCCTATCTTAATCTCTAATCCGCTTCACCCAGAAGCCCTCATAGATCGCCGTCTTGAAGGCCGTGATACCCTATTGTATCAATCAATTGTTTGGCAAATTATCTCGAATCGCAAATCCGTTAATATAACCACCCGAAGGTACAACCGCCCGGTTTTATATGCAATGTCAAACCAATTATACCTGCCCCAGACCTCTTTGGAAAAAGGTCGCCGGGAGGTAAAGACCAAACAAACAGACAGCATTGTTTCAATGGCTTTGAAAAGCAGAGAAAACCAAGTCCAACAGGTGTCAGCCTGATCACCTAGAAAACTGTGTTGAGCCCCCCTCGACGGTAGTAACCCAGGAAGCCTGATCCCAGGCTCGACCATAGAAAACGCAGTTTCTGATGAGCCCTCAAGCGACCAAACTCGTCGGGGTAACTTACCTATTTTAGCCATCCTGACTAAAACTCGGTAAACAAAAACGGTGTTCTCGGAGCAACGAGAAAAACGCCGGAAAGGTAACCCACACTAAACTATACATTACAGGAGGGTGTAATGCATAAAGCAATGAATAACACAGGAAGCCTGATCCCAGGCTCGACCACAGAAAACACAGTTTCTTATGCAGCCCTCAAGCGACCAAACTCGTCTGGGTAACTTACCTATTTTTAGCCATCCTGACTAAACCTCGGTAAACAAAAACGGTGTTCTCGGAGCAACGAGAAAAAACGCCGGAAAGGTAACCCACACCAAACGAGACATTTTAACACATTTTATACAAAGGGTGTGCGCAAAAATAGGGATACCTGAACAGGAGGGCGTAATGCATAAAGCAAAAACCTGGGCAAAGGTCGCCATGACAGAGACTGGTGGGATACTTACTCCAGGTTCTGCATAGACCCGCCGGGACCCAGCTCTGGAAAAAAAGAAAATTTCCAGGAATGAATGTTCATAAGGTTAACCCAATCATGTTCGCACACAAGTGTTAAATAACCCGCCGGGTAACGAGACGTAATACTCAACGGCTACAGCTCGCTACGCGGTGGGGTTTCCTAAGTAAAAGATTTCAGAATATCTTAATTTGTCCAAAAGATTTATGAATACCCTCTGACATAATATATAAAGACCAGCATGGCGTTTATAACTGATTAGTCTTTCCGGTGGTGTTTGTTTCAAGATTCAATTTTGGAAACAAAAAAATAAAAAAGACGCCGGCCCCCGAATTATCTCGTAGATCAAAAACTGGGAAGCCTGACAAATATACGAGATCTAACTTCTCCCGAAGTATCTTTTTAGATCGCCGTATGTTGAAGGCGGCGATACAAACGTATCCCTCAATTGTCTGGTTAACTAACTGAATTGTAAATTCGTTATTCCCATCCCTCCAAGGAGCACCCGCCGGGTGTGAATATTAGTTTAAAAAACGTTAACCCCAATTGTGCCCTAAAGCGCCGTATGTTGAAGGAGGCGATACACAATGCATCCCTCAATTGTCTGGTCAACTAAACTGAATTTTGCAAATTCGGGCATCCCACCCTTCCAGGTTGCACCCGCCGGGTGATTTAAAGTTTAAAAGTTAACCCCAATTGTTCCTATCCCCACTTCTTTATAAAAGATCGCCGGGGAGGAAATACAACAACAGCATAGTTTTATATTGGCTTTGCAAAACCGAAAAAACTACAAACAACACGTGTCCGTATGAACACTGTTAGATGGGTACAGCCAACCCGCCGGGAATCATAAGGAGCCTGAAACAGGCACCCCAGAGACGCAGTCCTGGGGAGCCACAGACACCCACTCGCCGGGGAAACAAGCCTGTTTTTAAACCACGCGTGGCCAAAACTCGGCAACCAGCCGGTTGCTCGGTTTCAAGGTGAAACCGAGAAAAACCCGCCGGAAAAAACCCACCCCGTCCAGATACCATTTGAACGCACCACCGGACCGAGGCGTAGCCAAAACACAACTAACGCCGGGCCCAACATAGTCCGTGGACTTAGCCAATACACAACTAACCCAGGACACATAAATAGTCCGTGGAATTAGCCAATACACAACTAAACCAGGACACACATGACACAGTAGTACATATTTAGAAAATAAATCAATAACACTTGTATATGTGGTAAAGCTACGAGAGGCTGGCTAGGCCTAGGCAGACGGATAACATTAACATGTCGGAATATAAACAAAAAGCACTGAATTATATCACAACAGGAACCACTGCCAACACACCACTGTAGCAAATACTTCCGGCAAAGGGAAGACCCGACTCGGGACCCAGAAAAAACTTCACTAAGTGAAGAAAAACACTCTGGGAACGTCAGCAAAAATACGCTACCTCATCAGAAAGATAAAGGAAGCAATAACGCGTAATGAAAGCCGCCTGCATCACAAGCTAGCTAACTGTGAAAAAGTTTCACCTGTCCACAACAGGACCACGAGGGTACATCCGAAATAGATGCCCCAAACACACGACCCAAAATACACTGCACTGCGGGCAACCAGCCCAGGACACTCCTGCTACGCATATCCTAACCTTACTCGATACATCCCGGAGTAAACAAATGAGAAAAAACTCACTAGGGACGCAGCAAATGCGGAACCAGCGGAGCGTGGAGAGACACGTCCGGGCCGGCTGATCGCAGAGCAGAGAAGGAAGAATGACGCCTGAATCAGCGTCTGGTCAAAGATCCACACAAGTACATCCACGATATGATGGAAAGCTTATTGGATAGTTATTCTTATTTTATTTTTGTTTTTTTTTTTTACGAAGTTTTTTCGTAGTGAGAACCCAATTCATAATGACTGAAGCCATGAGTGAGGTCGCGTGCGCTCATGATGAAGGCTCCTCAGATTTTAAATGCTCTGCGCGGTAGATTCAAACTACGGCGGATTAGTGTTTGAAGAGGATGCCTTATGTAATAGGCATGTTCGTCAATGATGGAGGGGCCACTAATAAATGTAATGGTTTGGTTAAATTCTTTAGTGTTGTTTAGTCGTACACTGCGGAAGGCGACTACAATCCTAAGTCTAGGTCTTCGTAGATTCAGGAGAATGTTTACTTATGCGCTGAAAATACCTGAGTAGATGCGCAAGTCATTCTATAACTCTACGGCAGTTCATATCCTCTACAGGGTTTGCCTGCAGGATGTGTTAGTACAAAATGGATCTGGATGCCGTTGGTAATGTACTTACTTGTGCTGTAAAAGGTCTTTCCACATCGGCTATAACTTTCGGGTAGTGTTCTGGAAGGCATACCCTATTCCTCTCACAATTCCGTTCTCTTCCGGATACTACTAAGGGAAACTATCAATGAAACCCAATTGGAAGGTGTGCACCTTCTTTAGAACGAATCCTTCTGAGCTGTGGATACGAGCGAGAGTAATCTTGGTTTGCAATATGGCTCTTGATCCTAGCACTCTTAGGATCTTGCAGGTGAAACTGGTCATGCTTGTTGACACAGCGCTGCTATAATGATCGAATGCAGGAAAGAACGCGTAATGCGTGTTGTGTATGTACTTCGAGAGTGTTGACCCAACTGAGACTTATGCACCATCGACTTGGAAAAGCTTCCAAGGATGCGTAAACTAACTGCCCATGCTTGTTGGAACAGCTGTTACTAAATCGGTGCTGGGGATAAATCAGATCGAACACAGTACTGTATACCGGAACAACTATGGGTGAAGTTTAATCTGTGAGACTTCATGTTGATGTGGTTATCCTTCAGATTCATTATGTCTTGGACATAGATGATTTGTGCTTGTGCGGAACCTTTCTTTGCTTAGGTGCTTCTGCTACGCAAACTATCTGTGAGTTTCGTAGGAGACCTGTGTCAAAAGGTGTCTACCGCCACAAGAATGTATTGGGGACTACGTTTGGGACCTTGGTGTGAGGCTTAATCCACCACGTAAAACTGGCTTAGTCACGTATAACCTTAGTGTAAGGTGTTGATTGTGACACAAAATGTCGACCGTGGAGGGGTCTCATTCTCTGCGACTCAGGGGAGTTTGTACTGCAGAGGGTCTGCCAATTTTAGTCTTGGAACTAAAGGATCTGACACGCTGGTAGGGACCAGAATCGCGAAGGAGGCGACTTATCTCTTGGTCTACTCGGGGTGTCTACATGAGGGCAATCCTTTGTGTCGTGTCCATACGAGTTTCACAAACGATGCAGTATCCCCTTCGTGCAGGTCTTTCTCGATGCTTTTGGCGAGGGTTCCGTTGTGGTTTTCCTGCCCTACGAGGTTTTGTATGCACTCGGGATTTGCATTGTGACTTTTGTTTCCGCTGTGGGAGTAACTGTGGATGGCGTTTCCAGCAATTTGTTCTTGTATAACCAACTTTAAGGCAGTGGCCACACTTCTTAGGAATTGTACCAGTTCTTCTCGGAGGCGAAGGCGTCGGACTAGGTCTGCGACTCGCCCCGCAAGAGTGGTTTCTCCTTGCAATATGATTGCAGTAGGTACATACTGTCTGTGATACTGTCACTATCTCACGAGCTCTTCTTGGATTGGCAAGAGGAATCAGCTCGGGCTTTTTGTTGGGGTGGAGCCTTGGCACCAACTTGAGAAGAGATGCGGGAACAGTTTCTGCTGTAGCGCCTGGAATCACGGGAGCTGGGTCCGACGAGGTCTGAGAAGCAGTATCTGTGTCCGCAGCAATGCTCGCATCAGTGTTCGAAGGTGACTCCGGGGACTCCGGGATAATCTCTATACTTGGATGAGACCTTGGAGTTTGGTTAGCGACTGGGGTGATGGATTTCCTTGACTGGTGACCATCGTGACTTCCAGTGCTAGCGAAGTTTGCGAGTTTTACCCATAAATCCTCTTAGCTTGATGTCTGAAATGGAGTGGTTGCTTGAGCGAGGTCGATAGCAGTTCCTGGTTTCAGATGAAACCGGACAAAGGCAATTTTGTTTACGGCCTTTTTGATGTTACGGGATTTCATGTACTCGTCTATTCTGTGTAGCAAAGAAAACGGTCCAGCTGGGTAGTTAGGACAATTCTTCCCAGAAAACATAGGCAAGTGGGCTGTAAGCTGTGTCTGAGCATCCATGTAAGGATTGCCTCTGGCTGTAGCTGTAGTGATAGCTGGCATAGCTGTATCTGTAGCGGGAGCTGTAGCTGTAGTTTAGCTGTGATAGCTTTGAGTGTACTAAGTTCTTCTGAAAACTTCTCTACACTTGCCTCTATCTAACTTACCCTAGTCCTGGAAATTTATAAATATTAAACTTACCTTTGAAATGCAGGTGTTGTACACTAGTCTTTGTACAAATATTTAAAGTGTCGGACGTTCGTATGGGAAAAATTCTGATAAGTGCATGACACAGTCTCAGAATAACATAACCTTGGTGCCTGGGCGACAAGAAGGGCCTTATATTTTGTGTAAATATTGTTAGAAGTTCGCTTGCGCTAAGGATGTATCAGGGTGGCCCGATGTCTCCTTACTTCTTTTCTCAACTCTGTGTCTGACTTCTATTCCTTAAATTCCACTTTAAATTCAAGAACATTTTACACAGATTGAAACATAATCCCCACCTGAAATTCTAAAATGACGTAACATTCAAGGTCACTAGCATAGAATATAGGTCGTAGGAGTTTCACTTTAACGTCACACCTCTATCCAAGTTGAAGGATGAATTGACTATGACTATGAGTTCAGCAAAAAAAAAATTATACAAGGAAGTTTAGGAAAAATTCAAGTTAGCAAGGCACTGTATAGGGATACTCTCTTACTAAGAAATTCAGATTAGTAAGGCACTATAGGGATAACCTATTCTCTTACTAAGACATTGAAAAAGACACACACAACACGAAATAACAGAAAGAAGGGTTTGATCACTGTTAGAAAACCTCTTAATTTTTTACTGTTACTGCAAATAAAATATATTACTGTGAGACCTTTAAATGTAAAACGTCTAAGGGCGAACTATTTAAGGAAGTAATTATATTTTCTCTTAGTGTGAGATTAAAGTTCTTGAAACAATACTTGAATTGACTAAACCGAACATATGGTTAAAAATGTACGTACAGTAACACTTCAAAATTCGTTAAGTAATTAGTAGTTAGATATCAAGAAAAATAATTCACTGTGGCATTGCTGTGTTGTAAGTTTACTAGTAGGCTATTAATTCACTAATATTATTAAGTGTGTATTGCAGTGTTACTCTAATCACTAACCTAATACAATAATTGGTACTGCTTGTAGGTTGTGTTGCTTGAAGACTTCTATCAGCTGTGTTGATTGAAGAACGTAGTGATATATCCGTAGAGTTTTACTCTAGGCCGCTCTCCCCTCTTTCTTTCCCTTCTCTGCTGTGACGTCACCGCCACGTCTGAGGGGTGAGTAGGGTGACTCAGTGAGTGACTCGGTGAGTCAGTGGGTGACTCAGGTGAGTCAGTGGGGTGAGTCTGGTGAGAGATTGCCTGCTGATGCGCGGGTGCCTAGTGGGGAGTGTCTGGTCAGCGATTATTGTAGCTAACGTCTGTAATCTACTCCTCAAAGTACCACTTCACTCTGATATTCACTGTACATCTTTTTTCACTGAATACTTTTGTCTTTGTACACTACTTTGCTTCTGTTATTTCCTTTTTGCTCATGTATTATATATTGTCTATAGTTGTTTTCTAGGTTGCTATGCGGTTATTAAGTGTCTAATTAGTTGTTCTTCGGAGGCTTATTTTTTTACTTTAAGGGTTCGTTTTACTTTAGGGGTTAATCGTATCCCTTTTACGCTGCCAACCAATATGTAGCGGGCGGTTTATGGTTGAGGCACTGAGCGGGATGGTTAGGGTTAACTTATTATCTTACCTCAATATTTCCTGTACGTTGTAATGAACTCTATAGTAATCTGGAACCACTGGAAATATGTAGGGAGGTTTTAAAATAAACAAGCACGGGGCTTTGTTTGGTTTATTTAACAGCAAAATATATGTCTTTAACCCTTAATCCTAATTTTGAGATATTAGAATATATTACACTAGACGTCCCATGCGTTGGGGCAATGTAATTATAAAGTACTTCTTAATATGGTGTATACTCGATGTTGAGTGTGTACCGAGATAAGTACTCTACTTAATACTTAATGATAACACTTTAATAATAGCAACCTAGAAACTATGAGCTGTTTTCCAAGTAATAATGATCTTCCTGTAAAGAGAGAGAACAAATGATTAGAAGGGAATCACTAGAACACTTGTATGTCACTGCGTACTTGTATGTCACTTATAAGGTACTTCTACACTTATACAGGTCACTAGTTTTACCCAGAGGGCTGGAGAGAGATACCCTCCTTAGGGTGTGGTGGTGTGCTGACTGACTCGCCCTCTGCCTCTTGAGGGAGGGGCGCGGTTCAGCAACACCATGTGACAACTGGATGTGACAAAGTTTCTAGCAATTACTTCTCGATATCTTGGCAACGGAAGTGTGATACCATTTGGTGATCGTGGGATCCGTGTTTGCCTTAGCAGAGTGGAAAGTTACCAGCTTCTATTGTGATGGTGTGAGCTTCTATAGGGAGATCACAAAAACACACTTATAGTTGTTTTAAAAAGGTAGTTATAATGGTGTGAGTTATATATGTGATTATATGGTTTATCTTAGAAATGTACAGTAACTCAAAATGCGCTGTTACACCGCTCGGCCACGTCAGCTGAGGCCCTCCTCAGGTTGTAGGATAGAATAACTCACATATATCTAGATACACATTGAATCATTCCTATAACTTATCTAACCCTGTACCCAGTGTATAGCAATGCCAATGAAAGTGTGATAATGGTGAGGACCAAAACTTACACGTTAGCATTAACAGGTGCTTAAATTTTACCTCACGCCCAAGCAACAGGTGATCAACCCTGAACGGAAGATGAAGGGAGAGACTTAACTAGGCTAAGGTGGTTGACGAGAGTCATGGAAGGGGGTTAGTTTAGTAGGAAAAATGATTTCCTGATTAATTAATAAAACTAAGGTTAGTAGTACTCTGAAGAATTTATGAACTTCATGAGGTTTAAAGAATTACCTGTGAAAAGAATATGTTAATAGGAATGAACTCTGAGAAGAGGTTAGTTATCAAGGCAATAAGTTGACGATAAGGAAGCGTGAAGATTAGCGAAATCCGTACCTCGCGGTGAACAGGTGCCTGACACATCCCATGATTATTAACTATTACTCTAAATCTAAACTATGAACCAGTCAGTCACAGATGTTTGAGTCAAGGTTTGGTCGCATGCATTTATGTCCGGGGACAGAGGGAAAACACATACTCAGGATGCACAGACAGGGGAAGATACAAGACCTACATGAATAAAGGCGTCTTTGTTTGTCTTAGTCACAAGTTGAAGTTCGTCAGGGACGAGCAACATGTCTGCTGTTTCAGTAAAGGTTAGTAATCACCCGTGTAAAAGAAACGGGAACGGCATAATACTTCAGTCATTGTTAAATGTGAGGACTGGAACTGAATGTGGAATAAAATGGTGAGTGGAATAACTGTATCTATTTATGAGAAATAGAGTATACAATTTTCTTACTCAAAAGCGGAAACAGGGTAAACTGTTCCTTCTCTATGGCTGATGCTGTACGGAGATGAGCAACAGGCAGTAGATCAATGATGATCCATCTCTGATAACACCGTACTCAATTAATTCATCATTTTCGTCTTACTTGTGAGTCGTACATCTATACTTGTGAGTCTTACATCTAGAATTCTAGACTCTATAGAGCTTTTGCTGCATTCTCCAGGACAGTGAGTCCCTTTCTTAGCGTTTGTACTTCAGAAGCGTGGGCTGTTCTAAAGAGCTCAGGAGAGTAGGTCAGCAAATATAACAGTCCTCTCTTCGCATGTGTGTGAGTGCGAGTGTCTGGTTACCTGGGTAAAGTCATCAGGTAGCACCAAAATGAATCATCCGGAGATTACGATTTAATACGAGCTACGTTAAATGGGAAACGCAAGTGTAAGTCGCAAATCACCAGGCATCATCTGATTAGTTAGTAGGGAACACACTAACCAGGTCATCTTTCTCTGGAGAATGGGTAATATTCTACTCGTAGGGTTACTAATAGAATACTTCACTCGCCCAGTAGGATGTACGTGGGGAGTGGCTTGCTCTGTCAGTTATATGACGTTAACAGAACGAAGCTTTGTATTGATTACTTCATTATCTAGCTAGAGTGGTCTTACTTGAGTGGTCTCACTTCACTCTCTGTCTAGAGTGGTCTTACCTACTCAACTTATTACAACTGAATTTGTAAATTGTTTTAGAATGCTCTCTCTTTTTTTTTTGGCAAAAAGAAGCTTCCGCCTATACTCGTGTATCTGTGCGGAGTAAGTTGTGGTAGGTGCATTTGGCTGCACCGCTGAAAGTTATGGTTCAGGTATAGTATGGCCATCTACTGAGAGTTCTGGACTCCTCCATTGTAACCTGTCACCATTAATTACTTCTACCTTATTGGTGGTAGGGTCTCAAACCTCAAACTGGTTACCGGATGCTGTGTCCGTAACGACATAGGGTCCATTATACTTCGGCGAGAGCTTAGACATTCCCGTCGGATCTAGGCACATTGCTTTGTGACCTACGTCAGGACAGTTTGGTGTGTCCTTTTATGCTATTTCCTTATCATTTCAGTCCTGGATGTCTGTAAATGATCTCGGATTTGCTGGTGGATCTTGCTGAAGACTTTGAAGTGTCTCTTAGCGTCTGATTTGACTTGATAAGAATAATCTAGAGGAATATAGATTTCTGCCTAGCTTAGCTGTTGCCAGAATTTACGTCAGAATCTTGTCTTTACCCTCAGAAGCTAGTCTGTTATACCTGTCTGTAGGTTTTGGCAGACTCTTCAAGGTAATGTAAAGCCTTTTAGGTTTGCCTTTACTTCTAGATTATGTTTAGGTTTACATGATGTTCCAAGATTTCAAAGATAGCTATGATATCTGAGGTACTTTGCAGTCAACTAGCTCAATTTAGAATGGGAGCTGTTGTGCAAACACATGCTTTCTCAAGTAGATATCACTCATTGATTCTTTCACATTGTGCTTGGTTTCCATCCTGTGTTTGGCTAGAATGTGCCGAGGAGAGGAATAGCGAACAAGTGAGTAATGTACGAGCCTGTTGGTAATTTGGTCTGTTGCATCCATCTTTAAGCAGGAATAGGACAAACTAGTCTGAAAGATTATATTCAACACAAACCAGCTGGTACTGCTTACATCTGGTGTCACCTGGGGCATTCAGCAATTCCAAAGAAACAGTGTCAAATGGATTTGAAGCCTTCGGGTATTCCAGGAGTGTCACAGGTTATCTTTTGGCAAGGTGTTGTTTACTATCCTTCTTAATAGTTTTCCAGTAGTAGCTTACTTATTGGATATGTAGTGGTTCTAATCTTGCCCGTCTTTCACCTGGCTTCTTTTTAGGTCGGTAACGAGAACACCGGGGCAACTTGCACAATCCTGGAGAGTGCGTTGGCTGCTACGTTAGCTCTTACCCATAATACTAGAAGATACCGGTTAATCCTGGGGACTCCGCGGCAACTTCAGCAAATCCACTGATACAGTGTCGAATGGAAGTGAAGGCGTTGGATAATCCAAGATTGGTGCGGTTCCATCATGTGTCGGGTTAGCTGTAGGAATGTCTCTTACCACCGCTTTAGTCTGCCAGTGACAAGTTATCACCTTTGAGTACCTACTTGTCCTTGCCTGTCTGTCTGAGTAGAGGTCGAAGGAAGGCTCAAGGCTAATATTTCACGAAGGTTACGACTCCCAAGATGTTACAAGGGTTAACCTTTCCGTTTTGTGATATCTAGTCTCTACGTTTATTCAACACTTTCCTTATGTAACCAATGACTAGCATCTTGACTATGTCACTTGGCATTTTGAATGTTGTACGGAGCTCTTGTGAGAAGAGTTGTGTGTACGAGTGTGAATGTTGAGCATGTTTTGACTGGAATTTAGGCAAGCTTTTGGATGAGCTCTGCCTCTTAAGACTTGGAAACATCTTATTACTATTCTAACCTTAAGTTTGTATTTTAAGTGCGACTTTAGAAAGGTAAATAACTGCACAGATCATACTATTCGATGAGAATCCTTTCTGCTCGACTCGAGATTGGCTTACTTGGACATCTCAGATACTGATCGTGAATGTACAGTCAAGTCTTCTGGTGTCTATCCATGAGGTGATGGAGTTCCACTTAAGAAAAACTTAGACTTTTGAGTTACTTTGAAAAACTTTATTCCCCTTATTCCTATGTTGTGTAGGAGTTCTGATGGATCAGACTGTGGGAAGTATTTCCTTAACTTGGCTAGAATATGCTGTGTCATAAGAACATAAGAACATAAGAACATAAGAAAATGGGAGTCTGCAGAAAGCCGATTGGCCTAAGCAAGGCAGATCCCTGTCCCACACAACCCCAATTACAAAGCCCAATTATAGGCTCAACACTCTAATACCCTGAGGATCATCTTACCAAAACGGTTAGAGATTAACGCAGGATTACGGGGGTCTGCAGAGCGCTGATTGGCCCAACCCTGCTGATCCCCCTTCACACCCAACCCTTCTCGTCCATATGCTTATCCAATTTTATCTTAAAGCTCCCTATCGTTTTTAATCCCACTATAGCACTTGGTAGTCCATTCCACCCATCTACAACTCTGTTACCAAACCAATATTTGCCTATATCTTTTCTGAAACAAAATTTATCTAATTTGAAACCATTGGTACGAGTTCTTTCGCTATCACTGAGCTTTAGTACATTTGTCATGTCCCCTTTGTTAATCCCACTAACCCACTTGAACACCTCTATCATATCCCCTCTAACTCTGCGTCTCTCTAACGAATGTAAGCCTAATTTCTTCAACCTTTCTTTATACGGAAGATTTCTAATATTATGGATCATTTTTGTCATTCTACGTTGTACTCTCTCCAATGAATCTATGTCCATTCTGTAATAAGGACACCAAAATTGAACAGCAGTGTCGTTGTCTTTGTGGCGATCAACCACCTAAAACTGTCTTGTTCTTGGTTACCAATCGGGTTGGTGACAACCAAAGGAAGAACGTGTGTTTTAGACTTACCTAGGATTACTTTGAGGGATATTATAGGTTTGACTCCTGTAAGGAGATAAAGAAAACCTAATATTTAGTAGTGGCCCCGTAATCATTGACGAACATGCCTATTACATAAGGCATCCTCTTCAAACACTTATCCGCCGTAGTTTGAATCTACCGCGCAGAGCATTTAAAATCTGAGGAGCCTTCATCATGAGCGCACGCGACCTCACTCATGGCTTCAGTCATTATGAATTGGGTTCTTACTACGAAAAAACTTCGTAAAAAACAAAAAACAAAAAGAAAATAAGAATAACTATCCAATAAGCTTTCCATCATATCGTGGATGTACTTGTGTGGATCTTTGACCAGATGCTGATTCAGGCGTCATTCTTCCTTCACTGACATATCAAGTAAACCAAAATCCTTAATACATCAACGAATGGGAAGGGGATGGTCGGGAGGGCCCCAGTCGTCAATGATTACGGGGCCACTACTAAATATTATGTTTTCTTTATCTCCTTACAGGAGTCAAACCTATAATTTATTAGTGGCCCCTCCATCTTTGACGAACATGCCTGATTTCTAAGACTGGAGGGGGACATTCGTAATCATATCATAACTCTAGAAAAGCAGATAATCAAACAGCCACATAGTATTCTTACTTTTGTAAAAAAGATATATTCGGGTGCATAAACTTTATACAGCCTAAATCTTCAAAAAGGGGTACAAGCAGGAGCGTGCTTCAAAGAAGCCTGCTTGAAAAAGGGTTAACTCTGAGACTCTGTGCACAGATCTGCTAGTTAAGAAGGCACCCAACTTAAAGTAAGTGGTGAAAACTAAAAACTTATAAGTTTACATGTGCACATATAAACCCCATTAACTAGTGGATATATTCCTAAAAATATAACCAAACATAAATGAATTCTTAGAAGTACTGAACTTGTGTACTTATGCAGAAGTAATTACTTCAAAAGTAAAAGTCGTAGTTGCAACTACCGAGATTTCTCAAAAATCTATTGCTTCACAACCAAAGCTACTTACAACAAGAATTGTTGTAACACTACTATTGGCCTTTAGCACAATTTCCTGCAATGAATACTACAGAGAAATTTTATAATACAATGCCTACAACCAGTATCACAGCTCGTATGTTCCGAACACATACTCCGGAGGGGTCTAGGGTGTCCTATGTCACACTGACTGCACCCTCCCCCACCCTTTTTCTTGAAATTAAACAAAACGTGACTAAAAGGGCCACCTAGACCCTCTGCCGTAAAGCTATACATGGCAAGGAAGGTTTGTCCAGAGCTACTGAAAGGTATCGAGGCAAAAACTCCTGATTAGAGGCCCACAACTGTGTGGACGTAATAACTTCCACCGAAAGATTATTAAGGAAACGTAAAGAGGCTGTCCCCTTGCGTAAAGCGTGGGTCTTACCCACAACGCCGGGATTCTTCTCTTTAACCCTTATTTAGCGGCGAGCAACATAAGTCGAGTTAAATAAAGCTGGACTATGTGGCGGCGCTCGACATAACTCGAGTGGCAATTTCAGCACGTAATGTGGCTGAGAGAGAGAGACAAGTGGTGGCAGGAGACTAGCGAGCGTATGACTGCTCCAGACCACCGCGGCGAACCTACTGACACAAATCTCAGCTCCCTCCTCCCTCTCTCACTCGCTACATACTCAATTATGTACTGAAAGTACCGAATTACCTGCTTTTTGCACTCGCGTTGCACGGTTATTGCAAGAAAACTATCCATCATACAAGGATCGTTATGGTGTCATTCGAAAGCTCTGTTTATGCCCTTTCAGGGATAGGTACTTGTTTTACGTTCTGGGTCTTATTTAGGCATGAAAATGATCACGTAAACAGCCCTATTTTGGCTAAAAACACCCCGCTGTGCGGTACACATAAATAAACCGCATAGGCCGCTCGTAAGGTGTTAAAGTCCTCGACCAAGAGAGAAGCCAGTGTACGCTCCATCAAGCGTTCACCCGGACTTGCGACCCATAAAGCACCCTGGTGATTTAGAGGTGCCACTCCTAAATATTTGGTTAGAGCTTGCACTGGGCAAAAAAGATAGTGCACCTTTCCCCTGTTTAACACCGGCACCGTGAACTCTGAAAACACGTGTTCACTGTGCTCAATCTTGGCTATGAATCCTGGGGAAGGTGCAATGTGAATACACTCATGAAGCCTATCAAACCTGAGGCAATTAGGTGCGTTGCTCATCGCCGCCAGATACTCTGTTCCCGGTAGCCAAAGCCATAAGGAATACTGCCCTTTTGTAAAATCTGCAGTCTTTGGTACATACGGGAACGAGAATAACGACGATGCTTTGTCCAGAGACCATGTAGGCCTGAGCTGACGGGGAGGTGGGCGGAGTTTCAAACCTGCCCACATAAACCACTTTCAGATAAATGTTTCTGCATGAACAGATAACTTAAATAATAAACAACCAACGCCACCGAGGGCACAGTTTGTTTTGTTCTAAGAATCCGAGACGTAAAAGCTTGCCAATGCGATTGAAACTGTCGCTTTGTAGACTGGGTATATTGATTCGTGAATATCTTGGTCACATCGCTACCATATGGTGCTAGCCACTTGGCCTCCTGAATGTCCAAAATGAACAAGTCCGCGAGGTTTCTAGGTCGCCAATTGTGTTCTAAGTGGAACAACCCGACCAGGAGTGACACTGGGTGCGGGCACCACGTGTTCAAATGCTGGTACCACACTGCGCCGGCCACAGGGGCGCGATTAGCGAGACTACGCCTCGCTAATCCTGTAGTTTGTTGACTACGTGGCACATTAGAGACGCGTCTCGCGGCGGAAAATAGATAAATGGAACTCAACCTGTTCTCGTCCGTCATCAGAGCGTCAGGTCCGCCCGCCGGCGTTATCGTCCGGCGGGTGAGGTACAGTGGGAGTTTGTGAGTCTTCTCAGACGCAAACAAATCCACTTGTGGATGGTAATGCTCCGCACACGCAAGAGCGCCCAATCTACTGTTGTGCTTTGTCGCTGAGACAGAGCGTCTGCCCAGACATTTGCTACGCCTGGGAGATAAGATGCGTGAAGATGAATGTCCAGCCTGTTGGCTAGTATAAAAATCTTTTCTGACACGTTTAGCCACTTCCGAGATCTCATTGACCCTTGTTTCTGACTACAGTGAACCGCATTCAGATTGTCCATTCTGAAGGCCACCGACTTGCCCCGTAAAGCAGAGCCGTGAGCCTGAAGGACAGATAAGGGGACTAGTAAGTCTTTGACATTGATGTGGAAGATTTCTAAATAGGACCAAAACCTTTGACCCTGATGCCCGAGGTTTGACTAAAAGCCCCAACCTATCGTTCGTGACGCATCCATGTCCACCCATACCGACGGCGGAGGAGAGGTTCATGACATGACTGCGTGCAACATTTCTCTCGTCGCCCAAACCGCTAGTAAGTTGTGTAATAACGTTGGGATAGGCCATACTATCCCCGCCGGTAATAGTGGGAAAATGTTTGTTGCCCTCCCAGATTAAACGTTAGATTTACAACCGGCCCAACTTCACAGTTAGCTGAACCCAGTTCAGAGAACCGACTAGAGATTCCCAAAGTCTCTGTGTCGTAGTCAGACTGTGGAGAAACATAAACAGTTTTTGCGAAATCTGTTTCGAGTGTCCACACTCTGACTCAGAGTGAGAGAAGCTGTGTCCTCGACCAGCCCTATCCCCTGAAATACTCGTGGGGGAACAAGGGTTTGACTTTTACTAAGTTGACCTTGAATCCTAGAGATTTGAGATGGTTTAACGTAACGTAGACATGAATGATGCGTAACTATTCTGTTTCTGCCACCACCAGGTAGTCGCCCCGATACCACCATACCCTGATCCCTTGTTCTAACAAGGGCATCAGGGCTTGCGGGGACCTTGCTTGAATGCTTGTGCCAAATTGAAAACAGTCTTCCAAACTGCTGGTGAAATCAAAGAAAGAATTAGAACTGGAGACAGAACTACTTGGCTTGCAATACGGTCAAGAAGTTTCTTCACTAAGAACATCCTCAGATCCTGCCTTGCTCGAACTGCCTCTAATAAGGCCGTCCGAATATCTCCTAAAGACTTGGAAGGAAGTCTGGAGAAGCAAGCGCCGGGAAAGTTCAATGGCTTTCCTGACTTCCGCGGCTTCTATTGCCTGAGAAGAGCGTAACAGAGACTTTGTTACTTGCTGGGAACCATATATAGCGAAAACAGTTTAAACGCTTTTCCTCTTAACCTAAACTCGCGGTCTAGGTAAGCTGGGGAAGGCGTGCTAAAGGGAGCTTATAATTCGCACAAATTGACTATTTGGGGGGTGGCAGCCAAGCAGAGGGGACTCCGCCGGCACCAAAAACCGGAAGAGAGAACCAAGAATGGCGTTCTGGAGGGATTTGGTGGGAAGAATTAGTCATGGTTATAATAACTTGGAATGTCCTTAGTATGAACATCCAAAACATTTCCGTAACATTGCTACCCCTGACTCATCTGGCCCGTATAAAAGAGGCATAGCTCCTGTTTTTTTACTGGCGCCTTGTCTAAAGGAGGGGGAGATATGTCTGATATGACTCGCACAATGGAAGTAGTGAGAGCCGCTGTGCCTGGCACATTGGAAATTGGATCTGACACAAGAGGATGGTTAGTTATTTTAGCTAAAGCAAAGGATGTAGCCAGAGGTCGCACATTCGTCGACATCGCGGGATCTCCCGTATCAAATGGAGTTTCCGGCGTAGGGCCAAAGAACCTATTAAGTGCATTCAAAAGTAGTCCATCAATCTCTTCCGCCGGTACATACCTAGCCGATGACGAACTCTGTGGAGATTCGACAGTACCTTGAGAGTCGCCTAGAAGGTGACTGGACTCTTCAACCTCCATCTCTGAGACCAGAGATCGTTGTTCTTCATCCGTTAAGTCTGGCTTATCATGGGCAGATCCCGCTGAAGCCGGGACCTCCACATGTTGCCATGTTAAAACTGTGATAGAAGATGGTACATCGGTATCCCGGTGGACGTCAGCACTAGTTGAGTCACAAAGGGATGTGTTCTGTCCTGCCAGGACTGTGAGTATCGCCGTACACCTTGGCTGTGGCTGTCCCTCGTTTGCGAGCTCGGTATACTCTCTGAATGGGAGCCCTCGTCCGAGTCCTGTAAAGGTTTATGATAATTAAAAGCTCCCATAGCTCATTAGCACATTGAAAGCAGAGCTGGGGAGCAAAATCATAAAGTATACTAATTCATTTAATTTATATTTAATTGTATTAAAATAAATTACTATAAATCAACACAATATTATCATAATATAATCATAGAAAATATATATGTTTATTATGATTCAGCTATTAAATTATTTCATTAACAAATAAAAATAAGATAGGGCTACCTGAGCTTAACGGCGTTGAACATACAGCAATTAGAGGTTCAAGTGCCGACACGACAGAGACTGGGGGAAAACTACCCCGCCCCCGGGAACTACCTGGTCACCTGGTGCAACACCGGTACTCCGCCCTGGAAAGATAAATTTCCGGGGATTAATGCTCATAGGGTTACACCCAAAAAATGGTACAAAATATGTGCCTCAAAACCGCCGGTCAACGAACCGTAGCACTCCATCACTACTTTTCGTTTTCCTTTAGTTTCATATTAAAGATTTCAGCATATCTTTACCTGTCCAGAAGATTTAAGCATATCTTCTGAATCCTCATAAAGATGAAGCATATCTTTATTAAAGATGAAGTCTTTCAAGTATCCCTTTACACTTGAAACACTAGTAAGATTCAGGCATCTTTTTATCCCATAAAAAGTCTAAGCCTATCTTAATCTCTAATCTGGCTTCTCCTAGAAGCCCTCATAGATCGCCGTCTTGAAGGCCGTGATACCCTATTGTATCAATCAATTGTTTGGCAAATTATCGCGAATTGCAAATCAGTTAATATAACCACCCAAAGGTACAACCGCCGGGTTTTATATGCAATGTCAAACCAATTGTACCTGCCCCAGACCTCTTTGTAAAAAGGTCGCCGGGAGGGAAAGACTAAACAAACAAACGGCATTGTTTCAATGGCTTATTAAAGATTTCAGCATATCTTTTACCTGTCCAAAAGAAGTAAGCATAACTTCTTAATCCTCATAAAGATGAAGCATATCTTTATTAAAGATGAAGTCTTTCAAGTATCCCTTTACACTTGAAACACTAGTAAGATTCAGGCATCTTTTTATCCCATAAAAGGTCTAAGCCTATCTTAATCTCTAATCCGGCTTCACCCAGAAGCCCTCATAGATCGCCGTCTTGAAGGCCGTGATACCCTATTGTATCAATCAATTGTTTGGCAAATTATCTCGAATCGCAAATCCGTTAATATAACCACCCGAAGGTACAACCGCCGGGTTTTATATGCAATGTCAAACCAATTATACCTGCCCCAGACCTCTTTGGAAAAAGGTCGCCGGGAGGTAAAGACCAAACAAACAGACAGCATTGTTTCAATGGCTTTGAAAAGCAGAGAAAACCAAGTCCAACAGGTGTCAGCCTGATCACCTAGAAAACTGTGTGGAGCCCCCCTCGACGGGATTAACCCAGGAAGCCTGATCCCAGGCTCGACCATAGAAAACGCAGTTTCTGATGAGCCCTCAAGCGACCAAACTCGTCGGGGTAACTTACCTATTTTAGCCATCCTGACTAAAACTCGGTAAACAAAAACGGTGTTCTCGGAGCAACGAGAAAAACGCCGGAAAGGTAACCCACACTAAACTATACATTACAGGAGGGTGTAATGCATAAAGCAATGAATAACACAGGAAGCCTGATCCCAGGCTCGACCACAGAAAACACAGTTTCTTATGAGCCCTCAAGCGACCAAACTCGTCTGGGTAACTTACCTATTTTTAGCCATCCTGACTAAACCTCGGTAAACAAAAACGGTGTTCTCGGAGCAACGAGAAAAAACGCCGGAAAGGTAACCCACACCAAACGAGACATTTTAACACATTTTATACAAAGGGTGTGCGCAAAAATAGGGATACCTGAACAGGAGGGCGTAATGCATAAAGCAAAAACCGGGGCAAAGGTAGCCATGACAGAGACTGGTGGGATACTTACTCCAGGTTCTGCATAGACCCGCCGGGACCCAGCTCTGGAAAAAAAGAAAATTTCCAGGAATGAATGTTCATAAGGTTAACCCAATCATGTTCGCACACAAGTGTTAAATAACCCGCCGGGTAACGAGACGTAATACTCAACGGCTACAGCTCGCTACGCGGTGGGGTTTCCTAAGTAAAAGATTTCAGAATATCTTAATTTGTCCAAAAGATTTATGAATACCCTCTGACATAATATATAAAGACCAGCATGGCGTTTATAACTGATTAGTCTTTCCGGTGGTGTTTGTTTCAAGATTCAATTTTGGAAACAAAAAAATAAAAAAGACGCCGGCCCCCGAATTATCTCGTAGATCAAAACTGGGAAGCCTGACAAATATACGAGATCTAACTTCTCCCGAAGTATCTTTTTAGATCGCCGTATGTTGAAGGCGGCGATACAAAACGTATCCCTCAATTGTCTGGTTAACTAACTGAATTGTAAATTCGTTATTCCCATCCCTCCAAGGAGCACCCGCCGGGTGTGAATATTAGTTTAAAAAACGTTAACCCCAATTGTGCCCTAAAGCGCCGTATGTTGAAGGAGGCGATACACAATGCATCCCTCAATTGTCTGGTCAACTAAACTGAATTTTGCAAATTCGGGCATCCCACCCTTCCAGGTTGCACCCGCCGGGTGATTTAAAGTTTAAAAGTTAACCCCAATTGTTCCTATCCCCACTTCTTTATAAAAGATCGCCGGGGAGGAAATACAACAACAGCATAGTTTTATATTGGCTTTGCAAAACCGAAAAAACTACAAACAACACGTGTCCGTATGAACACTGTTAGATGGGTACAGCCAACCCGCCGGGAATCATAAGGAGCCTGAAACAGGCACCCCAGAGACGCAGTCCTGGGGAGCCACAGACACCCACTCGCCGGGGAAACAAGCCTGTGTTTAAACCACGCGTGGCCAAAACTCGGCAACCAGCCGGTTGCTCGGTTTCAAGGTGAAACCGAGAAAAACCCGCCGGAAAAAACCCACCCCGTCCAGATACCATTTGAACGCACCACCGGACCGAGGCGTAGCCAAAACACAACTAACGCCGGGCCCAACATAGTCCGTGGACTTAGCCAATACACAACTAACCCAGGACACATAAATAGTCCGTGGAATTAGCCAATACACAACTAAACCAGGACACACATGACACAGTAGTACATATTTAGAAAATAAATCAATAACACTTGTATATGTGGTAAAGCTACGAGAGGCTGGCTAGGCCTAGGCAGACGGATAACATTAACATGTCGGAATATAAACAAAAAGCACTGAATTATATCACAACAGGAACCACTGCCAACACACCACTGTAGCAAATACTTCCGGCAAAGGGAAGAACCGACTCGGGACCCAGAAAAAACTTCACTAAGTGAAGAAAAACACTCTGGGAACGTCAGCAAAAATACGCTACCTCATCAGAAAGATAAAAGGAAGCAATAACGCGTAATGAAAGCCGCCTGCATCACAAAGCTAGCTAACTGTGAAAAAGTTCACCTGTCCACAACAGGACCACGAGGGTACATCCGAAATAGATGCCCCAAACACACGACCCAAAATACACTGCACTGCGGGCAACCAGCCCAGGACACTCCTGCTACGCATATCCTAACCTTACTCGATACATCCCGGAGTAAACAAATGAGAAAAAACTCACTAGGGACGCAGCAAATGCGGAACCAGCGGAGCGTGGAGAGACACGTCCGGGCCGGCTGATCGCAGAGCAGAGAAGGAAGAATGACGCCTGAATCAGCGTCTGGTCAAAGATCCACACAAGTACATCCACGATATGATGGAAAGCTTATTGGATAGTTATTCTTATTTTATTTTTGTTTTTTATTTTTTACGAAGTTTTTTCGTAGTGAGAACCCAATTCATAATGACTGAAGCCATGAGTGAGGTCGCGTGCGCTCATGATGAAGGCTCCTCAGATTTTAAATGCTCTGCGCGGTAGATTCAAACTACGGCGGATTAGTGTTTGAAGAGGATGCCTTATGTAATAGGCATGTTCGTCAATGATGGAGGGGCCACTAATAAATGTAATGGTTTGGTTAAATTCTTTAGTGTTGTTAGTCGTACACTGCGGAAGGCGACTACAATCCTAAGTCTAGGTCTTCGTAGATTCAGGAGAATGTTTACTTATGCGCTGAAAATACCTGAGTAGATGCGCAAGTCATTCTATAACTCTACGGCAGTTCATATCCTCTACAGGGTTTGCCTGCAGGATGTGTTAGTACAAAATGGATCTGGATGCCGTTGGTAATGTACTTACTTGTGCTGTAAAAGGTCTTTCCACATCGGCTATAACTTTCGGGTAGTGTTCTGGAAGGCATACCCTATTCCTCTCACAATTCCGTTCTCTTCCGGATACTACTAAGGGAAACTATCCATGAAACCCAATTGGAAGGTGTGCACCTTCTTTAGAACGAATCCTTCTGAGCTGTGGATACGAGCGAGAGTAATCTTGGTTTGCAATATGGCTCTTGATCCTAGCACTCTTAGGATCTTGCAGGTGAAACTGGTCATGCTTGTTGACACAGCGCTGCTATAATGATCGAATGCAGGAAAGAACGCGTAATGCGTGTTGTGTATGTACTTCGAGAGTGTTGACCCAACTGAGACTTATGCACCATCGACTTGGAAAAGCTTCCAAGGATGCGTAAACTAACTGCCCATGCTTGTTGGAACAGCTGTTACTAAATCGGTGCTGGGGATAAATCAGATCGAACACAGTACTGTGTACCGGAACAACTATGGGTGAAGTTTAATCTGTGAGACTTCATGTTGATGTGGTTATCCTTCAGATTCATTATGTCTTGGACATAGATGATTTGTGCTTGTGCGGAACCTTTCTTTGCTTAGGTGCTTCTGCTACGCAAACTATCTGTGAGTTTCGTAGGAGACCTGTGTCAAAAGGTGTCTACCGCCACAAGAATGTATTGGGGACTACGTTTGGGACCTTGGTGTGAGGCTTAATCCACCACGTAAAACTGGCTTAGTCACGTATAACCTTAGTGTAAGGTGTTGATTGTGACACAAAATGTCGACCGTGGAGGGGTCTCATTCTCTGCGACTCAGGGGAGTTTGTACTGCAGAGGGTCTGCCAATTTTAGTCTTGGAACTAAAGGATCTGACACGCTGGTAGGGACCAGAATCGCGAAGGAGGCGACTTATCTCTTGGTCTACTCGGGGTGTCTACATGAGGGCAATCCTTTGTGTCGTGTCCATACGGAGTTTCACAAACGATGCAGTATCCCCTTCGTGCAGGTCTTTCTCGATGCTTTTGGCGAGGGTTCCGTTGTGGTTTTCCTGCCCTACGAGGTTTTGTATGCACTCGGGATTTGCATTGTGACTTTTGTTTCCGCTGTGGGAGTAACTGTGGATGGCGTTTCCAGCAATTTGTTCTTGTATAACCAACTTTAAGGCAGTGGCCACACTTCTTAGGAATTGTACCAGTTCTTCTCGGAGGCGAAGGCGTCGGACTAGGTCTGCGACTCGCCCCGCAAGAGTGGTTTCTCCTTGCAATATGATTGCAGTAGGTACATACTGTCTGTGATACTGTCACTATCTCACGAGCTCTTCTTGGATTGGCAAGAGGAATCAGCTCGGGCTTTTTGTTGGGGTGGAGCCTTGGCACCAACTTGAGAAGAGATGCGGGAACAGTTTCTGCTGTAGCGCCTGGAATCACGGGAGCTGGGTCCGACGAGGTCTGAGAAGCAGTATCTGTGTCCGCAGCAATGCTCGCATCAGTGTTCGAAGGTGACTCCGGGGACTCCGGGATAATCTCTATACTTGGATGAGACCTTGGAGTTTGGTTAGCGACTGGGGTGATGGATTTCCTTGACTGGTGACCATCGTGACTTCCAGTGCTAGCGAAGTTTGCGAGTTTTACCCATAAATCCTCTTAGCTTGATGTCTGAAATGGAGTGGTTGCTTGAGCGAGGTCGATAGCAGTTCCTGGTTTCAGATGAAACCGGACAAAGGCAATTTTGTTTACGGCCTTTTTGATGTTACGGGATTTCATGTACTCGTCTATTCTGTGTAGCAAAGAAAACGGTCCAGCTGGGTAGTTAGGACAATTCTTCCCAGAAAACATAGGCAAGTGGGCTGTAAGCTGTGTCTGAGCATCCATGTAAGGATTGCCTCTGGCTGTAGCTGTAGTGATAGCTGGCATAGCTGTAGCTTTCATATCTGTAGCGGGAGCTGTAGCTGTAGTTGTAGCTGTGATAGCTTTGAGTGTACTAAGTTCTTCTGAAAACTTCTCTACACTTGCCTCTATCTAACTTACCCTAGTCCTGGAAATTTATAAATATTAAACTTACCTTTGAAATGCAGGTGTTGTACACTAGTCTTTGTACAAATATTTAAAGTGTCGGACGTTCGTATGGGAAAAATTCTGATAAGTGCATGACACAGTCTCAGAATAACATAACCTTGGTGCCTGGGCGACAAGAAGGGCCTTATATTTTGTGTAAATATTGTTAGAAGTTCGCTTGCGCTAAGGATGTATCAGGGTGGCCCGATGTCTCCTTACTTCTTTTCTCAACTCTGTGTCTGACTTCTATTCCTTAAATTCCACTTTAAATTCAAGAACATTTTACACAGATTGAAACATAATCCCCACCTGAAATTCTAAAATGACGTAACATTCAAGGTCACTAGCATAGAATATAGGTCGTAGGAGTTTCACTTTAACGTCACACCTCTATCCAAGTTGAAGGATGAATTGACTATGACTATGAGTTCAGCAAAAAAAAAATTATACAAGGAAGTTTAGGAAAAATTCAAGTTAGCAAGGCACTGTATAGGGATACTCTCTTACTAAGAAATTCAGATTAGTAAGGCACTATAGGGATAACCTATTCTCTTACTAAGACATTGAAAAAGACACACACACAACACAAAATAACAGAAAAAAGGGTTTGATCACTGTTAGAAAACCTCTTAATTTTGTACTGTTACTGCAAATATATTATATTACTGTGAGACCTTTAAATGTAAAACGTCTAAGGGCGAACTATTTAAGGAAGTAATTATATTTTCTCTTAGTGTGAGATTAAAGTTCTTGAAACAATACTTGAATTGACTAAACCGAACATATGGTTAAAAATGTACGTACAGTAACACTTCAAAATTCGTTAAGTAATTAGTAGTTAGATATCAAGAAAAATAATTCACTGTGGCATTGCTGTGTTGTAAGTTTACTAGTAGGCTATTAATTCACTAATATTATTAAGTGTGTATTGCAGTGTTACTCTAATCACTAACCTAATACAATAATTGGTACTGCTTGTAGGTTGTGTTGCTTGAAGACTTCTATCAGCTGTGTTGATTGAAGAACGTAGTGATATATCCGTAGAGTTTTACTCTAGGCCGCTCTCCCTCTTTCTTTCCCTTCTCTGCTGTGACGTCACCGCCACGTCTGAGGGGTGAGTAGGGTGACTCAGTGAGTGACTCGGTGAGTCAGTGGGTGACTCAGGTGAGTCAGTGGGGTGAGTCTGGTGAGAGATTGCCTGCTGATGCGCGGTGCCTAGTGGGGAGTGTCTGGTCAGCGATTATTGTAGCTAACGTCTGTAATCTACTCCTCAAAGTACCACTTCACTCTGATATTCACTGTACATCTTTTTTCACTGAATACTTTTGTCTTTGTACACTACTTTTGCTTCTGTTATTTCCTTTTTGCTCATGTATTATATATTGTCTATAGTTGTTTTCTAGGTTGCTATGCGGTTATTAAGTGTCTAATTAGTTGTTCTTCGGAGGCTTATTTTTTTACTTTAAGGGTTCGTTTTACTTTAGGGGTTAATCGTATCCCTTTTACGCTGCCAACCAATATGTAGCGGGCGGTTTATGGTTGAGGCACTGAGCGGGATGGTTAGGGTTAACTTATTATCTTACCTCAATATTTCCTGTACGTTGTAATGAACTCTATAGTAATCTGGAACCACTGGAAATATGTAGGGAGGTTTTAAAATAAACAAGCACGGGGCTTTGTTTGGTTTATTTAACAGCAAAATATATGTCTTTAACCCTTAATCCTAATTTTGAGATATTAGAATATATTACACTAGACGTCCCATGCGTTGGGGCAATGTAATTATAAAGTACTTCTTAATATGGTGTATACTCGATGTTGAGTGTGTACCGAGATAAGTACTCTACTTAATACTTAATGATAACACTTTAATAATAGCAACCTAGAACTATGAGCTGTTTTCCAAGTAATAATGATCTTCCTGTAAAGAGAGAGAACAAATGATTAGAAGGGAATCACTAGAACACTTGTATGTCACTGCGTACTTGTATGTCACTTATAAGGTACTTCTACACTTATACAGGTCACTAGTTTTACCCAGAGGGCTGGAGAGAGATACCCTCCTTAGGGTGTGGTGGTGTGCTGACTGACTCGCCCTCTGCCTCTTGAGGGAGGGGCGCGGTTCAGCAACACCATGTGACAACTGGATGTGACAAAGTTTCTAGCAATTACTTCTCGATATCTTGGCAACGGAAGTGTGATACCATTTGGTGATCGTGGGATCCGTGCTTGCCTTAGCAGAGTGGAAAGTTACCAGCTTCTATTGTGATGGTGTGAGCTTCTATAGGGAGATCACACCAACACACTTATAGTTGTTTTAAAAAGGTAGTTATAATGGTGTGAGTTATATATGTGATTATATGGTTTATCTTAGAAGTGTACAGTCGCTCAAAATGCGCTGTTACATATATATATATATATACTGTATATATAAATATATATAAATATATATATATATATATATATATTTTTGTTTATTATCTAACGTGGCGCCACGCACACATAGTGTAATAGATAAAGGTCCAATGTTGATATATTTAGCGTCTATAAATTGGAATGGGGTCTCTATTGATGATGGAGTCTTGACTACTTTTAATGCTTTTGCTTACTACTCTTTCTTGGCCTATGTTTCTTATTATTTTTTCGTTTTGACTTGACAAATCAAGTTGGTTGATTGTTGTCCATACTTCTTTCGCTTGATTGTTTATTAAAATACTTATAGGTAACATATTTGCATTTAAGTGTAGTTCTTCATTCTGTGATTAGGTCTGGAAATATTATGTCGAATATAAATCTTAATGCCTTGTTCTGTATAATTTGTAGTTTATATTGTGATGGAATTGTGGCTGTATTGATAGGTACTGGAGGATAGGTCAGTATAGGGAGAATTAATGTCATATAGAGTTTCATTTTAATTTCAATTGTAGCATCTCTGAATCGGTTAAGTTTGGTCAGTATTACTTTCGTTCGATGATATGTATTAGTTGTATGTGTATTGAATCCATATTTGGTAATGTGCAATCCTAGGATTTTACCTTCATTACTATACTCTATATTGTCGTTGTCAATTATTAGATCGGGGTATATAATTTTATTTAGTGGGATTACTTTAAATTGTCTTAGATTTGTTTTTATTTTCCACTTGCGTTAATAGTCGTTTATTGATGAAATGGCTCTTTGTAAAGTTCTTATAGCTATATGTTTTGATTTTCCAGGTGGCATAATAATTTGAGTGATATCATCAGCAAACTGAATATATTCAGTATTTGGTATCGGTTGAGGGAGATCGAACGTATAGATAGCGTAAAGTGTTGGTGATAGACATCCACCCTGTGACACTCCACTTAATAATGGGATCTTTGGACCTAGGACTGTATGTATTGCTATTTGTGCATATCGTTCATCAAGGTAGTTACAGAGGATCTGTTCGTATTGTATTGGAATATTTAATTTTAGGATTTTAAATTTTAATCCGGTATGCCAGACCTTATCAAACGCTTTGGCAACGTCCCAAAGGTCTATTATTGGTTGTCGGCCTTTACTTTTGGCTCTTGCAATTAGTTCAGTTGTGACGCCGATTGCCGTATGAGTTCCTCTGTTGCGCCGAAATCCATGTTGTCTAGGGTTTATTGTATGGTCTATTAGGCTCAGTAATCAATTATTAAGGATTCTTTCGTAAATGTTGCCGAACATTTCGAGTAATGATAATGGTCTGTAATTAATTATCTGGGTTTTATCTTTGTCTGGTTTAGGTATAAATATAATTTTTGCTATTTTAAGCAATTTTGGATAGTGGCCTGTGGTCAAAGAGGCATTTAGTATATGTGTATATCCTTTGATTATGTTTTGAGGCAAGTTTAGGACCATATTACGTGTTATGCCTGACAAACCTGGAGATCTTTCTTTAAACCTTCTAATATGATGAAATATTTCGCCTTCTGTAATAGGTTCGATTTCCATGTTTAAATTAAATATATCTAATGGAGTTGTTCTGTTTTCCTCTGCTTGCATGATTCTTGTCATTTCTTCCTCGTGCTCTAAGTCAAAATCCAGATTTTCTTCATCACTAATTTTAAATATCTTCTTTCACTCTCGTCTGAAAGCCTCTTCAATTTGTTTTGTCTTTTGTTAATTCTCTACCATTATGATCTTTGATATGCTTAATGTAATTATCAGAGTTACCCATTATGTTTTTAATATTATCCCAGAATTGCTTAGGTTCAGTGGTTCTACTGGGGTTTGTCAGACGGTCTTCCCATTTATCTCTATCGATTTTTTATGCATTCTTCTTGTAACTGTTGTTGTATTACTTTAATATTATTCATAAGATTTATATTTGAGCCGTAAATATTAATGTATTGTTGGATATCACAGTACATACTTTGTAATAGTCTTATTTGTCATTGATCTTATTATGTGGTAAGGTTTTATATTTACTTTTTGGTATATTGTTGTTAATTGCCGTTTTGATATTTGCTGTAAGCTTCTCTATTTCTGTATCTATTGCTTCCTTATTTTTATTGTTGAAGTCCTGTATTACATATGTAGATAGATCGTTTCTGTAGTTGGTCTAATTTGCTTTACTCATTATATACCTTTCTTTGTTTTCTATTTGAATTGGATATGTTGATAGAGTCATAATTATTGGCAAATGGTCACTTGCTGTTAGTGATCCTGGCTCAATGTAGAAGTTAAGGTGTGCTTTGTTGTTTGCAAAAACTTTATCGGGTGTTGACATGCTTCTGTGTCCAAAGAAGGTTTTAAAGTTTGGGCCAATAAATCTCAATCTTCCTGTATTAATAAGATCGTGTAGTGCTATACCAACATTATTTCTATCTTGGGTGTCAAAAGCTGGGTGTCTACAATTGAAGTTTCCGAGGATATAATTCGGAATGTTATAATTAATCAAGTTTAACATGTCATTGACAGGTAGAAAAGGTCTTCTTGGAGGTAGGTAAAACGTTGCAATTAATATATCACCTAAGGTAGTGTTAAATATGATCGCTAAGCATTCAGATGTAAAGTTGTCTATCATATTATTTTTGTAATTAACAGCAATACAAACTCCGTCGTTTCTCTCATTGTTTGTGTTTTTACTAAAAAGGTCATAATTAAAGAGCTTCATTTGTTCGCTATTGTCACTATCTATCTATCTATCTATATGCTCAGGCCCAATCCCCATTATGGGGGTAGCCGACTCAAGACAGAGCAAGAACAGGGAAAAACACAAAAACAACATAAAACAACGAATAAACACATATAAAAAACACAAATTCACACACATCTAGGTCACCCAGGAGAAGACCCAGAGACCAGGGTCACTAAGGTCGCTCCAGCACTCCCCCGGCCCCCGACCACCCGGAGAGGTTCCGATCTCGGCAGGCAGACATGCAGCGGAGCTAAAGCCACAAGCCCTCCCACCACTATTGTCACTGCCATGGCTATTAATTAATATAATATCTGGATCTAAGTCAAGGTAAGTGTTCGATAGATTGTATTTATTGGTTCTCCAGTGCCTGATGTTGTGTTGGATTATTTTAAGTCTTGTCATTATGTGTCTTATTTGCTCTGTTTATATGGTTGTTTGGGTGGTGATCTATCACTCAGTCCATTTCTGATATTTTTAAAAGAGACCTCATCTGTTTTTTTGAAATTCTGTTTGCGAATTTTGATTTGTCCTTGTTGTAATCAAACTAAGATCAGTCTCTCTTCAGAGCATTTATTGGTATATGTCCATTTGATGGTATTCTTAACTATGCCTTCAAACACTTCAGCATTATCCGGTGATTTTGTAGGGAAATTACTATTGGTGGTTGTGTATAAGGTTAGGCCTAGGTCATCTGCCTTCCATGTTCCTTGTTCTGATACATTGTGTTGTTCCTTGGCTTTCTGAACGCGGGTGCTTGTTGTTTTAATCCTTGAGAGGGAATGTCTTCTTGGTTGTTGCCCTTCGCTACCAGTGTGATCCCTAGTTAGAGCCGTGGCTCCAACCAGAGCAGTAGCCCCTTCTATGTCTGGCTCATCTTCATCGTCCATTGGTTGTTTAATATGTGTAGCGCCCAGCACCGCCTCCGAATCCGGGTTGTTTGGGAATCACATTTCAGGTAGGTCATTCTCCTTCAACATTTTGTTCAGTTCGTCCTTATAAGTGCCAGGTTTCCTGAGGTTTAAGGCATGAACATGCATGATGCTTATAAGTATTTTAGTATGGGTGATATTGCTAAGTTCAATTTTTGTTTCGTTTTGTTGTTTGGCCTCTTTTGTAGCAGCTTTAACTACTTCAGCTAAAGTTGTGGTTTCTGTTTTCATTTGTTCTTGTTGTTTTTGTTCCTGCTTTACTTTTAATATTTCTTTTCTAATGGGGCATGCCATAGTTAAGGTTCTATGATCATATGTTGGCTTGTCTGCTCGGATGCAATTCAGGCAGGCTTTGAAGTTGTTGTTACAGTTTTGAAATGTGTGGCCAATTTCGGCACATTCCGAGCACAGCAATTAGTCTTGATCACAGTCTTTCTGAGCATGATCCTCCATTTTGTAGCATATAAAACAGGTCCAGATGTGATGATATTCTTCTTGTATACACTGTTGTGCTGCCACACTCATATTGAAGGCTAAAAATCCATTATCCAGAATCTTTTTTATCATAGAGGTCTCTTTAACTCTTATTTTTCTCATATGGGTAAGGTCCCTAATTTTGATGACTTCATCTATTTTGAGCCATTGGTTTTTAACCTCAATTTCTTATTTTAAATCATCTGAGTTATGGCTGCCTATATGTTTGTCAAGTTGTTTTATTATTGCTGTCCATTTAGCTCTTACTTCGGAAGGTATTATAACTCTGATGCCATTGTTTTCAAACATAGCCTGAGCTTGCTCTTGTAACAGTGTATCAGCATCTAGCTCATTCCTGCACACCGCTTTATAGCCATCTGGAGTTGGGTAGAATTTGGGAAAAGCTTCTTAAAGGTTGCCATATGCTAACTCTGATATTTTTTAATTGATGTGTCCTTTCCTCTATCAATGCTCTTTAGTCTCACCTTAGTCGTCATTATGAAGACTGATTATTGTCTCTTCATATTAATTTCAGATGTTTATTTAGTCGTATAATAGTGGTAATAATAACTGCATGTACTGATGGCTTTTACATTTTTTTCTCTATGTGAGTGAGGGAGGCAAAAGGCAGAATTACCTATAGCGAGTGCCTCCCTCAAAGTTGAAAGAGTGACAGGGCCAAAATCAAGGGACGTTCGAGGCAAAATGCCTGGACACACGGAGTTTGAAGCAATTTAAGTCATAAGAAGAGGGAAAGACTGATTCTGGGAGAGAGTTCCAGAGCTCAGCTGTTGAATAGAAGAAAGACTGAGAGTAACGGTTCACTTATGGGGTTGGAGAGTTGCACAGAGTAGGGGTGGGGTTATGTTGCAAGACGGGTACCACGTGCCCTACGTAAAGGAGGTGGTATACACTGGGAAAGCTCCGAGGAACACTGATTATTATAGTAGCGATAGAATAGCGAGAGAGATGCAACATTGCGGCGAAGAGAGAGAGATTGCAGAGAGTTGGTGAGATGACGGGAGTTAATGATACGAAAGGCCTTCCCTTCAATTTTGTCTAGGAGAGCGGTGTGAGAAGAACCTCCCCACACGTGAACAATACTCAATACAAGGACGCACTATGCCCCTGTACAGAGCAAGAAGCTGTGCAGGGGTAAAGAACCCACTAAGGCGGTTGAGCACACCCAGCTTCTGGGAGGCTGCCTTAGCAAGACTGGTAATATGGTCCTTCCAACTGAGAGCAAAAGAAAAAGAGACACCAAGAATATTGAGGGAAGATGAAGGATTGATGTAAAGTTGAAGAATAAGGGATAGTCCGCAGGGAGTTACTGACGGGTAGATAGATGGAGAAATTGGGTTTTGGAAGCATTAAAGGTAACAAGGTTTTCTTGGCAGATGTGCAGATGTGCACACGTATCTTTTGCCGGTCAGTCATCTAGCATTAGAAATTTCCCAAACGGAGTCCCGCAAGGATCCGTCCTGTCGCCCGCACTCTTCAATCTGTACATGCATGATATAAATACACCAAATTCACCCCAAATAACCATAGCCTCCTACGCAGACGACATAACACTCACAAGCACGCACCAAAACCCAGACACAGCAACAAGACTCCATCAAGACTATCTCGACACATTACATGAATGGTGCACTACAAACAGACTCAATTTAGCCCCAGTTAAATCCACTGCAACCCTCCTCACAAGCTGGACAGGAGAGCACGATTACGTCCCGTGACTCAACATAAACAACACACCCCTAACACACACACACACACCCAAAAGCCTAGGAGTAACATACGACACCCAAATGACATTCAAACAGCACACCACAAACACGAAAAAGAAACTGATACCCAGACTTAATGCCCTCAGATCACTTGCCCACACAAAATTTGGACACAACAAAGAAACCACCACCACAGTCTACAAACAATACATAAGATCAGTTATGGAATACGCAAGCCCGGCCTGGGCTTCTAACCTAGCTGAAACACATCATAAGACCTTACAGACAATTCAAAATAAAGCCCTTAAAATCATCACAGGATGCACAGCTACTACACCCACAGATCACCTACATCAAGAAACCAAAGTCCTAAAAGTCAAAGATCATCTAGGCATGAGAGGCACTCAATTCCTGGCAGAAGCCTCCACGAATCAACACCACTCACTACACTACATGGCAACACACCCACAGACACCAAGAAATATCAAACAACACCCAGCACACACTATCACACACAAATACTGTCTTCTCTCCCTCCCTGCCCACCCCAAACCAACTTTCGGAAGCACATCCATAGTCATATCACTCGCCGTTCCATCCACTCACTCATAGACAACACGCAGCTGCAAGCACGACCTCCCGAAATCCATCCTTCTGAATCCTCCCTTCCTCGCGAGGACAGAGTCCACCTGGCCAGGCTGAGATGTGGACACTATCCAGCTCTTCTGAGCTATCAGAAGAGACTGGATGACTCCGTCGTCGACACCTGCCCGGGTTGTAACACAGCACCCCATACCATAAAACACATCATAGAAGACTGCATTTCACACAACCACTTACGCCAACAACACAATTTACACTATTTGAGAGCTCTGTGGGAAAGCCCGACCGTGGCCATGGCCTTCCTTAAGGACTCGGGGCTGTTCGGCCAGGCAGCTTAGGGAACAACAACAACAACAACAAGGTTTTCTCAGCCCCAATTGGAGATAGTAGTTAGATCAGAATTGAAGTGTTCTATGGATTCATTCCGTTTGTCGTTGAGGAATTGCTGGCTTGGGCGTTCTGAAAAACTAATGAAGTAGTGTAAGGTTCAGTCGTCTGCGTATGAATGGATGGGAGTTGAGGTACAGTTGAGAAGGTAATTTAGAAAAATTAGAAAGAGAATCGGAGATAGGACAGAGCCCTGAGGAACACCAGAGTTTATAGGGTGAGGAAGTGAGCGATGGCCGTCCACAACCGCAGCTATGGAACGGACGGAAAGGAAATTAGAGACAAAGGCACAGATGGAGGGATAGAAACCGAAGGAGGGTAGTTTAGAAATTAAAGATTTGTGCAGACTCTATCGAAGGCTTCAATATGTCTAGTGCAATAAAAAAAGTCTCACCGAAGTCCCGAAAGGAGGATGACCAAGAGTTAGTAAGATATGAAAGAAGATCACCAGTAGCGCGACCCTTAAGGAAGCCATACTGGCGATCTGAAAGCAGATTATGAGAAGAGAAATGCTTAAGAAATTTGGAAGCAAGAACAGTTTCAAAAACTTTAGAAATACAAGAGATGAGAGCAATTGTACGATAGTTGGAGGGTTGAGAGCGGCTCACCCTTCTTTGGGACAGGTTGAATGAGAGCAAGCTTCCAGCATGAAGGGAAGACGTTAGAGGATAGACAGGTAAATATCAGGTGAAAAACTGATTGATAGGCTGAGAGTTATAAATTAACGAGACTCTTGATGACAGTTATTTATAAGTCCTAGATGCCCATGTGATACATCTAAGGAGTATAACTTAAGCTAAACCTGCCTAACCCCTTGAGCTTCAGGTGCCCCAAGTCTCGCCCCCCAGCTAAAAGGGGTCGCACGAGCCAAGACACCTGTGCTACCGTGGTACTACACCCCTGCTATGGGGTATGTGCCTGAGTATATATACATACAAACATACATACATACATACATACACACACATACATAAAACATACATACATATATACATACATACATACATACATAGTAAATACATACATACATACATACATAAATACATACATACATACATACATACATACATTCATACATACATAAGTACACACATATATACATATATAATGTATTATAATAACTAACATAATTTGGTACATATTTAATCCTATCTAAGGCCTCTTTGGACTACCTCTGGTTTGCCCCATTAGATTTCGGGGATTTTAAAATGTTTCTCCCCATTACTTTGGTGTTGGGAGTTAAATAAATACATTAGAGTATATATATATATATATATATATATATATACTGTATATATATCCTAAATGTGTTCACAACGACTGAAGAAAGTATTACATTTTCTAGCCAAAACTTGTATAACACAATTAATATTCAATCCAGTTTTGTCACATTCACTTTCTATTTGATATTGCATACATGAATATTGCAACCCATCTGTCTGTTTGTTAAAAGGCGGATCCACTCGCCTTTCCCCTTCAATATTCAATAAATGCACACTATATATTGGCCTTCTGTTTGCGCATAAGGAATCACACACATTTACTTTATTAAACACACACAAATAAACAAACACACACACTTACATAATTATACTGTATATATATATATATTTTTTTTTGTTTTTTTTTGTTTTTTTATGAGACAATGAACGGAGGAAGGAAAAACACAGATAAAACAAAAAGGTCCATGTGCCTAAAGGCATCCTCCATTCATAAAATGTTTGTAACAACTGGATTTAAACATTTGTAGATTGTAAGTTTGTGGAAAGCAATTCGAGGGAAGTGAATTCCAAAGAGTAGTAGCTCTGGGGATAAATGAATTCTGATAAGCAGAAGTTCTGCATTGTGGAGGAGAAAGTGTAAATTCATGGGCGCTCTCAGCTGCCCTAGTTCTACGGGGAAAGATGTGGAGAGGCGGCACAATTGAAGCAAGTTCCTCGGAACAATTGCTGTGAAAATATCTGTAGAATAATGCAAGGGATGCAACGTTTCTTCGTATGGATAATGTAGGAAGGTCCTGTGTGATTGCAGGGTTATTGATTAATATATATATATATATATATATATATAATATATACCGGTATATATATATATATATATATATATATATATATATATACAGTATATATACTCCTAGCCGGACTCGAACCTCCGATAGTCAGGACGAATGTCCAAGCTTTAATCTACTAAACCATGGCGTGAATTCACGACGTGGTGTAGTGAATTAAAGCTTGTGCATTCATCCTGACTGTCGGAGGATCGAGTCCGGCTGGGAGCATATAAACATTTAGTAGTTCACATGTATTTGTGGGAAATACTTGATATACTGTATATATATACAGTATATATATATACACACACACACACACACACACACTAATCCCCTTTATCACAAACACACAAGCACTTCCCGATTATCACACACAAACTCAGTCACACACTTTTAATTAATAATCTCCAGGAAATATGATATTAACCTTTGGCATAGGATTATATTTTGATTAGATGATTAATTAGATTTTATGAGCAAATACTATTATTGAGTTATATATTATATACTGTATAATTATACGTGTGTGTGTACTGGGATTGATATATACACACACAGGCACGTACAAACACACATACACACCCACACCCACACATTCACATACATACACACACATATATTAACAAATATACACATTCACATACATACATATGCACACACACAATGTAAATATATATACAATGTATATACAGGGTGTCCCAGAAGGATAGGGCATAACTTGGGAAAATGATAAAACAAGGTATTCTAAGCATACATTGTTCTATAACAAAAAGTCCAAATCTCAACCGTTAAAAAGATATTTTAAATTTAGTGTCCTCCCCCGCATCACTGTAATGGACTTTTCCATGTCAAATAGTTTCCAACTGGTCCATAGTGAGCTAATATGTCCATAATTAATTTGCATCATACATAATTATAGTATCTTTATAATAACATGGTCAAATAATTGCAGAAAGATGTAGGTGTGGTAGGCACTAGGAAACCTGGGCCACCTTTATGGGAAAATACTGAAGAAAATACCATTTTCAACATGCAATATCTCTATAACGGTCAAGATTTGGAATATTTCTTATAGAACATTTTAGGCTTAGAATATTTGCTTCTATTATTTCCCAAAGTTATGCCCTTTCCTCCTGGGACACCCTGTATATACTATATATATATATATATATATATATATATAAACCGTAAATATATATATATATATATATATATATATATATATATATACATATATATATATATACCGGTCTATATATATACTGTAATATATTCATATTTTTTCACCAACCAACTTTACTTCTAAATCAATGCACGGCCTTTTGTATAATTAATTCCCGCCCACTCACCAACTCTCTGCAAAACTCTCTCTTCGCCGCAATGTTGCATCTATCTCGCTATTCTATCGCTACTACAATAATCAGTGTTCCTCAGAGCTCTCCCAGTGTATACCACCTCCTCTACGTAGGGTACATGGTACCTGTCTTGCTGCACAATCCCACCCCTACTCTGTGCAACTCTCCAACCCAAGAGTGAAACTTTACGCTCATTCTTTCTTCTATTCAATAGCTGAGGCCTGGGGGAGACACTTGCTACAGGCAGTTCTGCCTTTGTCTCCCTTACTCACATAGAAACAAAATATATATACCGTATATATATATATATATATATATATATATATATATATATATATATATATATATATATATATATATATATATATATATATATATATATATATATATATATATATATTACAGTATATATACAGTATATATATATATATATATATATATATATATATATATATATATATATATATATATACCGGTATATATATATATATATATATATATACATATATATATATATATATAACAGTGACAGACTTAGCACTATCTTGTCCGATGTATGGATCATTATGATATTGTATTAAATATTATTGGGAATTTTGCTTGCTTTGCCATTTTCGAGCAAAATATCACTTTAACCCATAACTGTCGGGGCGCAACATAAGTAGAGTATAATAAATCTGGACTATCTGGCGGCGCTCGACATAGGTCGTTTGGCAATTTCAGCACGTAATGTTGCTGAGAGAGAGAGACAATTGGTGGCAGGAGAGTAGCGAGCGTATGACTGCTCCAGACCACCGCGGCGAACCTACTGACACGAATCCCACCTCCTCCCTCCCTCTCTCACTCGCTATATACGGAATTGTATGGGGAAAGTGCCGAATTACATGCTTTTTGCACTCGCGTTGCACGGTTGTTGCAAGAAAACTAGCCATCATAAAAGGATCGTTATGGTGTCATTGGAAAGCTCTGTTTATGCCCTTTAAGGGATATATACTTGTTTTACGCTCTGGGTCTTATTTAGGCATGAAAATGATCACGTAAACAGCCCTATTTTGGGTAAAAATACCCCGCTGGGCGGTACATATAAATAAACCGCCTAGGCCGCTCGTAAGGTGTTAATTAAGACAATGGCATAAATAATATCCCTAAACCTCCACACCAACAAAGTACTAATCAGTATAACCAACATCTGACAGACAGCTTAACAGAGTCACAACACTTACCTGGGAAAGAGTAAAGTAAACATTATTAATATATACTGTATATACTGTACATATAATATTATGCACAACAACTTATTTTGTATATTCATTTGTATATTCAAGATGTAAATGTAACTGGAGTATCATAATATATTCTATATGTCTATCTGTCTATCTATCTATCTATCTATCTATCTATCTATCTATCTATCTATCTATGGGTTTAGGCCTAATCACTCTACATTCTCAGCGTGCTTGGTTGTTAAAGAAACAATTTTAAGATACAGAATAGAAGACTAATATGTGTATACAGCTTTCATTGATTTAAAAAAATCTGTCGATAAAGTAAATCATTTCACATTAATAAGTAAACTTATTGAAGCAGGTATTCCGCACTTTTATGATAACATAATATTATATCTTTATATAAATTATATCAACTGGTTGCTACTAAGCATAAAGAGTCAATATCAAAACCCTGGAAAATAATGAATGGAGTAAGACAGGGAGAAGTCTTGTCACCGATATTATTTAATCGTTATATAAATAAGCTGATTGAAAAAGTGTCTGAATGTAAAAAGGGATGTACACTAGGAAATACATCAAGTAATATTAGTGCTTACGCTGACGATATTGTTGTATTAGCACCATCGTCATCGGGATTACAGTTTTTACTAAATATGTTGAAAATGAAGCAAAAGAAATTGATATTGACATTAATATTATTAAATCATCATGCATGTATTTCAAAGACAATAAAGATAAAAACTTAGAGCCAAAGTTGATGCTATGTGGAGAGATATTGAATGTTGTTAATGAACAAAGGTATCTAGGGTTCATAATCGATGATAATTTAAATAATGGCAAAGACGTAATTAGGTGTCGTAACAAGTTTTATAATTAATTTAATTGTATTTTACGTAAATTGTCTAATGTTAATATTAGGGTTTTTACTCAGTTCCAAAGTTACTGCTCAAGTTTTTATGGTTCTGAATTATTGTTTTATAATAAAAAGTGCAAACTTCCTCTTAAGCAGTTTGCAATTGGTTACCACAAAGCAATAAGGAAAATGCTGAAATTAAAATATTGGGAAAGTAATCATTATGCATGTGAATTGGCTGGACTAATGACATTTAATCATTTAATGAATTGGTTAAAAATAAGATTTGCTCACAAATGTCTCTTAAAACCTTGCAAGTTTTTACAGAAATGTTTGTTAAACCTTGATGAATACCTATCGTTAGGAAAGGAAATTAACCATATCCTATTACATGAATACGACATATCAGATTTGAAAACTAATGATATAAATGCTATCAAGTCAAGAATTATGTTTGTACAAAACCATGAACCTAGAATGCGGTAATGTATAAGGTTACTGTTATCTCTATTGTTTGTACGTAAAAAGTTAGTTGTGTAGCATTTTATAAAATAAAGAATTGATTCTGAGTCTGTCGATGGATGGATCTATTTATCTGTCGGTAGATCTATCTCTCTTGCGATAGGTCTGTGTATCTGTTTATCGATGGATCTATCTATCGGTTGTTCTTATTTTAAGAACATGTTATTGATACAATGTGTGTGAATGTATATACTGTATATGTGTATATATTATTTTTATTTTTTTAACCAATATGTAAAAAGCATACCTTGTATCTTTTTATGAAATAAAAATATGACTGACTGACTGACTATCTATCTATCTATATATATATATATATTACAATTAGTAAACGATCTTGACTGACTAATATTCATATACAGTATATAAGACAAATATTTATATTTTTGCAAACATATATATTAGCGTTAATTTTCTTTTAGGATCGATTTACATGAACGAATATGAGGGTGAAAGAACAAAATCAACGAGAATTAAATTCAACTTCAGAAATAACAAATAAAATAATAAAACATATAATTATGGCAATAATATCTATAGCTTGGATGAACACAACAACAAAAACACCACCAAAACCACCTTCAACAAAAACCACAACAACAATAACAACAACAGCAACAAACATACCGCCAATATTAATTAACGTGAGCTTATGCTGCAGGTAAAAACGATATAAAGCAAATATTAACACCTGTGAGACGTACAAGCACACATACACACGGTCTCGATGGTGTACCTCCTGTTGTACTAAAAAACTGTGCTTCCGTGCTGACTCCCTGCCTAGGCAAACTCTTTCGTTTCTGTCTCTCCTCTAACGTCTTCCCTTCTTGCTGAAAGTTAGCTCTCATTCAAATGATTCAACCTGTCCCAAGAAGGGTGACCGCTCTCAACCCTCCAACTATCGTCCAATATCTCTCATCTCTTGTATCTCTAAAGTTTTTGAAACTATTTTTGCATCCAAATTTCTTAAGCATTTCTCTTCTCATAATCTACTCTCAGATCGCCAAAATTCATTTTGTGTATTATCAGAGGTGTCTTAACCCTGCTCAGGCATATTGGCCCCATATGGGCCAAAAAATATGCGTAAAACAGGTTTTTTGCTAATATTTCACGGCCGGAGGCCGATGGCAAGAAGTTTTGAAGACGAGCAGTCAGACCGCATCGTCCTACAACTGGGAGAGGGTGTGAGCCGCCGCTCTCTCTCCTCCCCTTTCCTGTACCAACCTGTCCGGTCACCATATGGGGTCCATAATCCCAAATGTGTACTACAAATTTCCCCTTCCTATCAAACTTTTGTTTAGCCCCAGAGTTCTGCCTTGTTGTCACCCAAGACCCTCAGCCATACCCTCCACAGCCCTGCAACCAAATTAATCCAGCTTATGTAATGTATGAGATATGCCTCACTTTTGTTGACCCTTATTTTCACTATTTTTTATTTTTTTTATATATATGACTTAATATTTACAGTAGTGTAATTTGCTCTTAACATAATATTAAGCATTAATTGTAGTTTCTATTGGTAACTAGAATTTTAAAATCCATCAATCAGTTTTCGGGTAAGAGCCGTTTAAAGTGCCGGTCCCCATATGGGGCCACATTGCTAATTTCGTTACACTTCTGGAACATTACCTGAGCAGGGTACTCTATTTATTCATGTTGCAGTAACTTACCTCTCGGCGAGTATTTTCACTCACGCATACATGACTAATATATTTATTTAACCCCTTCATGAATTCACATTTATAATTATTACTCTTTGAGTTCTTTGAGTTTAATCTCCTGTATAATTTGAATTAACATATCGTATTCAGATATCAAACAGTGTCTTACTTTCCATAACTTCAGTGCCGTGTGTATGCCTTCGCAGTAACTATTATTTACCTTAAGTGGAAACTAGCTTCGCATTTCCCCGTTTTCTATCAGGACACTGTTTATTGTGTTTGAGACTTTACATCTCTGTGTATACCTATTTGTGGTTTCTGGTAGTAACATTGTGATTATTTATATGTTCTATTAGTAACCTTATTTTGTATTTACTAGACCATTTCCATTCTAGTATATTCTTATTACTTGTATTTATTACTTATGTTGAATCGTAAGCCTTGTTTATATACAGTATAATTACGAGGACCGATTATGAGTTATGATTATTTGACTTATCAATTGTACCCTAGCAGTTAAGGAATAATACTTGTGAAACTTTATCGTGTTGTCTGTATTCATTGATTATTATTGTTGTGTAATTATAACACTAAAGTTTGTTATCTCCCAGTGAGGGAGTTGTGGTTGACTTAGTTTCCTAAGGTGGAAAACATAATCACTATAAAGCACATTGATTTATAACGTTGCATAACACTGGTGGCAGCGGTGTCTCAACTCGGAATAGCAACTTTGGTTTATAACTCACTCAATATAACCAATAACACAGACATCATGGCAGGTTAATCACTCAAAATTATTCCTATCAAGCAAAAAGATCACAACATTGTTACTTATCTTGAAGTTGTTAAGCCAGTCCTTGATATTGTGTTCAAGGACGATGATACCTCCAAAATCCACACAGTTGTGATGAATTTAGGCCGGCATATGTCCTTCGTTTCAGGTTATGTGCGTGATACCCCATAATTGACCTGGGTTCAATTTGAAAAGTATACCAAGGGAGCCAATAACCCGTCTCTCGGTAAAATAATTACGAATCAGCAATTCCACAGAGTTAAATTTTCAGGAAATTTAGACCACACCATCAGCCAATTGAATCAGCTGGTAGTCACAGCATTTCCCTAAGACACTGCAGCTAGTAGAAATGAGAATGTGTTCAATGCCTTACTTAGGGTATTACCCATGTCAGTGTGAGATCATTTTGCAATAACCGAGCCCAAGGGCTATGACGAGGGCTTACCTATTATCCGGCGTATCTTGGCGTTACAAAAGAGCCAAGAGAAAGACAAGATCGCCGCAATTAGCTGTGCCACCACCTAACCTCAAACCTCTTCAGCACCTTCTTCAACCACGTCGTATCCCCGTCCAGCAAAAAAGATGGAAGATTGGGTAAGAATCCGACTTTGAGGAAACTTTGTAGCCCAAAATGCCTCTAAAAAAATAATTCACTGAATTGGTGAAACGTCGTCCAAAGCTGCCTAAATTCTGGGGCCAGATCCCTTGGATTAAGCCACGACGAGTTGCCACCATCACTGACCGCAGGGATAGATGACGCCCCCGAAGAAGGAATACCTGAGGAAATAGTGGAAAGTGAGGATGCTACAGACAGTAAAGATAACCTGGATTTTTAATCCACCTCCGCCCACCTGTCGCCAAACTGGCGGGGACTCGTGATGGAACAACCCCAGATAAACCCCCCATTTATAATCATCTTACGTTTCAAGGTGTTAAGCTAGACTTTTGATCGACACGGGGGCCTCCCGTTCATGTCTATTCTCTTCATTCTTTCATAAGAACAAGGTCACTTTTGGGCCGCTACACCTCTCATCCATCGTCTTAATTGATGCAAACAATAGCATAATTCCAAATAGCGGTCAAACCGCTCCCCTTTACGTAGTTACAAACATTCCAGATCACGGTCACCACCATCCCTTCAAGATGTTCCCCTCCAAAGAGATAAATTACGATGGATAGCTAGGCTTTGACTTGCTAACCTCCATACATGCCACCATCGATTGTGTTCAACGCGTGATCGACTTTGCCCCTCGATTAAAAAGAAAAAAGCCTATCAGCGAATCTAACGTAGCATCTTCTGTTCGCCGCGAAATTAATGTCACACATTCCGTTCGCACTATCAAAACCCCTCAAGCTATCATAGCCAAATCTTTTACGCTACCCCTCCATCATGAACAGTGGATTTCTATCTTACCCATTTTGCCCGGCGATGTAATCATCACCCCGAACCTCCATAACCCCTTTGATAGAGATTGCCTTACTGCTCCAGCCATCATGTCCGATAAATTAAATTGCATCAAAATTGCTAACATTTATGACCACCCCCTAACTTTGCCAAAAGGATTAGCTATCGGAGAGATAGAAAATCATGATGAAGAATTATCTCTACCTGAAGATGAAGAATCCTCCCCCCCTACTAAATTCCCTGAGATTCCTTCCCAACTCATGCACCAACATAGACAAGACCTACAAGACTTGATGACTTCGTTTCAAGACATCTTCGCCACATCCAGCCGCGACGTAGGAAAAAAACAATTGATTCACCACCCAATTCATACTGTAGGACCACCCATTCGTCAATCAGTTCGCAGAAAAAAACAAATTCAACGCCAAGAGGAAGATAATCAAGTACAGGAAATGTTAGACACAGGCGTCATTCGACCATCCACCAGCCCGTGGTCTTCCCCTGTAGTTCTGGTCAGAAAGAAAGATGGATCTACCAGATTCTGCATTGACTATCGATGACTATCGATAACAATGTAACCATCAAAGATGCCACACCCTTACCTCGCATTGACGATTCATTCGACTCACTGCTAGGCAGTGAGGGGGTAGATTGTAGGCACCAATCGAACAGGGCTATACCCAGGAGAGGTTGTAAGCATTTGATAAGGAATCGCTGGAACTCCTGTTTCATTTGTTTGGCATCTCTTACTGATTCCCTTTGTGCCTCACTTACATTGAGAGTAGTCCAGCATGCTCTCACAAACACCTGCTCCTCCTATCTACTTCACTACACTTAACATTCTTGCTTCAAAATTAGTTTAATAAAATGATAAACACAGGCCCAGCTTCGGAGTCCCCAGGGGAGGGGGGACCATAAACGCCCCCACACATGCCCGACCTTCCCTTGACTACCCCTCAAAATGCTCTGGACCAGGGCCTGTCACTCTTACTATCAACTTTTGCAATATTCGCGGCCTTTCCTCTAATTTTGACTCTGTCGAACACCATCTCTCCTCCTCCAAACCTGATCTTCTTTTCCTCACCGAAACCCAGGTATCTGAAACAAATTCCAGCAGCCACTTCTCTGTATCCTCCTACTTTCTCTATCCTAGTTTCAAAGCCAATGGCGGATGTTGTGCTTACGTGCACAACAAACTCACTTGCTCTCGTGTTCCCGATTTCAACTCCTCTGAATTCTCAACTTTATGGCTCAAACTATCCTGTCATTCTCATACTAAATATTTATGTGCTGTCTAGCTTTCCCCTAACTCTACCAACTTTCCCAAATTCTTCGGCTATCTAAACTCTAAAGTGGAACACATTCTATGCTTCTTACCTGGTGTTCGTCAAGTTAAGAGGAGGAACTGGAGCCTTCACCAAGCTGCCTAGCGAGGATCGGAAGGTCCTCTTCGGCTCAACCTGGTAGCAACTTAATGAAGATTTGAAGCTTCAAGGATCAATACATGGACAACTGGTGAGTCGTTTCATACGGTTTATTACTCCAAAATGGCGAGCGACGTTGTGTACATTGAGAATTCTGTGTTGGCTTATGTGGCTTCAGTGAGACATTCCAAGACGAAACAAGACATAATAAGTACATGTACCATGTTCTATGATGAGTCATTGATTAAAAGTGCAAAAGAAATTTTGTTTGAAGCTGCCAAAATGAAAATTATATGGAGAAGATCTGAAAATAAATTAAAAGATAACTTTGCAGATATTGTAGATATGTTTCAGAAATGTGATGACGAATCAATTGAACTACCAAGGTTTGTGACAGCTAACCATGAAGCATTTCCTCCGTCATATGGTTATGAAATAATTGGTGGATATATTGCGAAGCTAACTGATCAAATTGATGAACTGAAAAGTGAAGTACAGGGAATAAAGGATACAAGACTGAACAGTGTTAGCATGTTGGATGATCAGTTCGTTATTAAGGAGGAATTATTAGAAATTAAAGGTATGCAGAAGCAAATGAAGCAAAAAGACATGTGGGAATCAGTGAAGCGAGACAGTATCATAGTTGAAAATGTTGACAAACTTGTTAAGGATGCCAACAAGAAATCTGTGAATAATTGTACCCTTAGTGATGAGATACATGAACTTTTATCTACTGTAGGAAATCCATCTGCGCCTACCTTGTCACAATTATCGAATAATGACCATGTGAATTTTGAAAAGAGCGATGATTATGAACAAGACAATAGTGTTTCTCCTCTTGTATTACCGAGCTACAGTGACATTTTGTGTAAGGAGAGTGAAACAAGTGATGCAGTCTCATTTACCGGCTTCACTGCAAGACCCAGAGCCCTGACACAATTATCTGCTGAACCAATATTAGAGACAAGAGTAACCAAGCCAAAACATGGAGCAATGAATAAACAAAATCGAGATACCCCAAACAAGACAATATCAAGACCTGGATATATTCTTTCGGAGGAGATGGTTAAGGAAGCTGGCACCACCAATACTGAGGAAGGAGGATCAAGAATTGGCATCACTGATGGAGATGATAAAGGTTCAAGAGCTGGCACCAGTGCTACCGGCAGTGGCGTGACAGGGTTTGGCACCACTGTCATGGAGGATGGAAGATCGGAACATCACACCACCATTGTGGATAAAGAAGGATACACCTTGGTAGGAAGAAAACGACATTATCAGGGAGTAAAGGCCGCTTCGGAACCAAAACAACGTAAACCTATTGGTGTAAGAGATACAAAGACATTCAGCAACACAAAGTTTAAAGGCAATCGTAGAACTGTAGATATATACATAGGAAATGTTGATCTAGAATCTGATAGTGATGACATTCTCGACTTCACAAAAAATGAACTAAAAGTTGAGGCCATTAAATGCATTGAGTTAGAATCTTTACAAGCTAAAAAAGATTGGAAGTCTTTCAAACTGACAGTCACACTAGAAGATAGGGAACAATTACTTCAACCGGAATGCTGGCCAAAACATGTTAATGTGAGAAAGTGTTATATGGCTAAATCAAAGACTTCTGTATAAATTGTAGTTAATTTCAAAATATGGTTAGTATTGCTTCTTATAATTGTAACTCTGTAAGAAATAATATAGAAACAGTACGCAAGTTAACCTTAGAATATGATATGATTTTATTACAAGAATTAATGTTGCTCAAGGATGATATTCCCTTTATGAACACTATAAACGAATCTTTTGACTGCATAGCCAGCGTTGAAGACCGAACTAATGAGGGAATAATAGAGGGTAGGCCGTCGAAAGGGGTGGCGATAATGTGGAACAAAAAATTAAGTAATAAGATTGAGTCAGTGTTTTGTGATGACAGAATTGTAGGTGTAACATTGAAGACTAAAATACGAACTTATTTAATTATTAATGTGTATCTGCCTTGCGATAAACAGAATGATGATAGCATAGATGAATATAGACAGTCACTTGCTGTTTTAGAAAATTTCATTGATGAACAAAATATTAACAATATTATTATTAGTGGTGATTTTAATGCAAATTACTGTAAAGGCAGATTCTGGGAAGAGCTATTGAACCTAATTGATAATAAAAGCCTATGTGTTATTGATGAAGTGTTACCGGACGAAACTTTTACTTATTTGTCTCCTGGTAATAACTCTACTAGTTGGTTAGATCATGTGATAGCTTCGGATAATATGAACACTTATATTACTGACATTAATGTACGATATGACCTGGCCTTATTTGATCATTTTCCATTAATTTTTAAAATTAATATTAATTTAGACAATATACAAATTATTCCCGAATCTAAGTTTTCTAGCTTCATAAACTGGAAGTTATTTACATCAAATGATGTTGTTACAAACTATAAAGACAAAATGAGTGAGACTATTGTACAGTCTGATTTAATGAACTTTAGTTGTTTAGATTGTTGTACATACAAATGTGAAAACAATAGTCATATTGCAGATTTGAATTACATTTATAACTCACTTGTAAGTATACTGAAAGAGTCGTCTGAGGAATATGCAATTGAAAGTACAAAAAATTATCAGATAAAACCAGGATGGAATGACCATGTTAGTGGGTTGTATAAAAATGCTAGAGAACATTTCTTAAAATGGAAAGAAAATGGCTGTCCTGTATATGGTGATTTACTTGACAATATGACATCTTCCAGGAAACTGTTTAAGAACGCATTAAAATATATTAAAAATAATAAAATCAATATTAGAAATGATAAATTAGCTGAGTCTTTAAGCAATAAAAGATATAATGCATTCTGGAAAGAAGTCAGGAAAACTAAAAATAATAAGTGTTATTTAAATGTTAAAATTGAAGGTGAATGTGACTCCAGTAAAATTGCTGAGAAATTTTCGCAGAATTTTAAAAACGTTTTTGATGACAGCAAATGCCAGAAAAGAGATAAATATGAACTTATAAGAGACAAGTTAAATGTGCATGTGCAAAGAGGCAAATTATTGGGAGTTATCAACACCAAAGATGTTTGTTTGGCATTATCTGAGCTAAATTGGGTCATTGGCCATGATAACATTCATTCTAATCATGTGAAGTTTTGTTCTGAAAGCGCGGTAAGACTAATTGCTAAAATGTTTTCATCATGTATTACACATGGACATTTGCCTGATGAGATGACGTCCGGACTTATTTTGCCCCTTATTAAAGATAAATATAAAGATCAAAGCTCCTTGGATAATTATAGACCTATTATATCATCGCCAGTGTTCTTAAAATTATTTGAATATTGCTTAAAATATAAAATTTTGCATTATGTGAACTTTAATGAGAGGCAGCATGGGTTTAGGGCTAATCACTCTACATCCTCAGCGTGCTTGATTTTTAAAGAAACAATTTTAAGATACAGATTAGAAGACTCAAATGTTTATACAGCTTTCATTGATTTTAAAAAAGCTTTTGATAAAGTTAATCATTTCACATTAATAAGTAAACTTATTGAAGCAGGTATTCCACACTTTTATGCGAACATAATATTATATCTTTATAGAAATCAACTGGTTGCTACTAAGCATAAAGACTCAATATCAAAACCCTGGAAAATAATGAATGGAGTAAGACAGGGAGGAGTCTTGTCTCCGATATTATTTAATCTTTATATAGATAAGCTGATTGAAAAAGTGTCTAAATGTAAAAAGGGGTGCACACTAGGAAATATATCAAGTAATATTAGTGCTTACGCTGACGATATTGTTGTATTAGCACCATCGTCATCGGGATTACAGTTTTTACTAAATATGCTTGGAAATGAAGCAAAAGAAATTGATATTGACATTAATATTAATAAATCATCATGCATGTATTTCAAAGACAATAAAGATAAAAACTTAAAGCCAAAGTTGATGCTATGTGGAGAGATATTGAATGTTGTTAATGAACAAAAGTATCTAGGGTTTATAATAGATGATAATTTAAATAATGACAAAGACGTAATTAGGTGTCGTAACAAGTTGTATAATGAATTTAATTGTATTTTACGTAAATTTGCTAATGTTAATGTTAGGATTTTTACTCAGTTGTTCCAAAGTTACTGCTCAAGTTTTTATGATTCTGAATTATGGTTTTATAACAAAAAGTGCAAACTTCCTCTTAAGCAATTTGCAATTGGTTACCACAAAGCAATAAAGAAAATGCTGAAATTAAAATATTGGGAAAGTAATCATCATGCATGTGAATTGGTTGGACTAATGACATTTAATCATTTAATGAATTGGTTAAAAATTAGATTTGCTCACAAATGTCTCCTAAAACCTTGCAAGTTTTTACAGAAATGTTTATTAAACCTTGATGAATACCTATCGTTAGGAAAGGAAGTTAACCATATCCTATTACATGAATATGACGTATCAGATTTGAAAACTAATGATATAAATGCTATCAAGTCAAGAATTATGTTTGTACAAAACCATGAACCTAGAATGCGGTAATGTATGAGGTTACTGTTATCTCTATTGTATATATGTAAAAAGTTAATTGTGTTGCCTTTTATGAAATAAAGATTTGAGTCTGAATCTATCTGTATATATGTAAAATGTTACCATGTAACCTTTTATGAAATAAAGAATTAACTAACTAACTAACTATCTCCCTTCTCTGAAATCTCCATTTTAGGAGATTTCAACGTTCACCGCCGCCAATGGCTCTCCTCTCACTCTACTGACCAACCTGGTGAACAAGCCTACGTCTTTTCTATCATAAATGACCTAGAGCAGCTGGTCCAGCAACCCACCCGTATCCCGGATCGCTTAGGAGATTGGCCCAACATTCTTGACTTAATTCTGCCTTCTAACCCTTCCTCTTATACTGTCAATCTTTTCTCTCCATTGGGCTCCTCCGACCATAAACTTATCTCCGTCACCTGTCCTATCTCTTCAGTACGGCCATCCGATCCTCACAGCCGGCGGCGCTTGTGGCACTTTGGCGCTGCCGACTGGGAGGCTCTCGGGCAGTATTTCTTTGATTTCTCATGGAATGACTTCTGCTCCCGTGGCCGACGACCCTCGGAGAGTGCTGAACGCATTACCGAGGTAATCCTCTCGGGCATGGAAGCGTACATTCCATTTTCTTTCCCCCAGTCTAATGCAAAAAAATCTTGGTTTACTCACGCTTGTTCTACTGCTGTCCACAAGGAGGAAGCATTCAAATGGTACCGTCGCCTTAAAATTCAAGAATCTCATTCTTCCTATGTTTCTGCCCGGAATCAAGCAAAAACTGTTCTTCGACTTGCCAATCACTCTTTCATCAATAATAAATGCACTGAACTATCCAACTCTACCTCTTCCCAAGCCTTCTGGCATTTAGCCAAAAACCTCTCCAACAACTTTTCTTCCTCGTCTTTCCCTCCCCTTTTCCACTCTGATGGCACAACCATCACTTCTTCCTCTGACAAAGCTGAACTCTTTGCTCAAACTTTTGCCAGAAACTCTACCTTGGATGATTCCGGTGCTATTCCTCCCTCTCCACCCCCTCTCTCCTACTTATGCCTAATATCCTAATATCTTCTAAAGATGTACTTCCTACCCTCTCTTGGCTTAATACTAAGAAGGCGCACTATCCGGACGGTGTTCCTCCTGTTGTTCTTAAAAACTGTGCTTCCGTGCTGACTCCCTACCTAGGCAAACTCTTTCGTCTATGTGTCTCCTCTAACGTATTTCCTTCTTGCTGGAAGTTTGCCCTCATTCAACCTGTCCCAAAGAAGGGTGACCGCTCTCAACCCTCCAACTATCGTCCAATTGCTCTCATCTCTTGTATCTCTAAAGTTTTTGAAACTATTCTTGTTTCCAAATTTCTTAAGCATTTCTCTTCTCATAATCTGCTCTCAGATCGCCAGTATGGCTTCCTCAAGGGTCGCTCTACTGGTGATCTTCTTTCATATCTTACAACTCTTGGTCATCCAACTTTCGGGACTTCGGTGAGACTTTTTCTGTTGCACTAGACATATTGAAGGCCTTTGATAGAGTCGGGCACAAATCTTTAATTTCCAAACTGCCCTCCTTCGGTTTCTGTCCGTCCATCTGTGCCTTTGTCTCTAATTTCCTTTCCGGCCGCTCCATAGCTGCGGTTGTGGACGGCCATCGCTCATTTCCTCATCCTATCAACTCCGGTGTTCCTCAGGGTTCTGTCCTATCTCCTATTCTCTTTCTAATTTTCATAAATGATCTTCTCAACTGTACATTGCTAATGATAGATTAAAATCCTCACAAAATGACGAAGAACGGCTGAAATTTGTAGAGCTACGACGCAAAGCCAAAAAGTTAATTAAGCAAAGTAAAAAGACCTTAGAGTTACATATTGCGAATCAAAGTAAAACAAACCCGAAAGAATTCTATAGTTATATCAGAAAGAAAAAAGTTGTTACTTCAACTGTTGGACCGTTAGTCGATGAAAATGGAGAATACACCAAAGACGAAGAACAAATGAGTAATGCCCTCAATACCTTCTTTGCATCAGTTTTTACAACAGAAGACCTCAGTGATATCCCTACACCATCGCCGATTCAGATTGATAATTCAGATGTTCTAAGCAATATCACTGTTACAGAGAGAGAAGTATTGAATTGTTTAGATAAACTCAAGGTAAATAAAACGCCTGGACCTGATACAATCTCGCCTAGAGTTCTAAAGGAAGCTAAGGATGAGCTCTCTAAACCACTGACATTACTATTCAATAAATCCTTGCAGTCTGGAACTATGCCCGATCAGTGGAAGCTAGCTAACGTAACACCGATATTCAAAAAAGGCAGCAAATCCCTACCCAGTAACTATCGTCCAATTAGCTTAACCTCAGTTGTATGTAAAATGCTAGAAACGGTCATACGAGACAGACTCGTAAATCACTTAGAGGAAAATAACATACTTAAAGATACTCAACACGGCTTTCGTAAAAAACGTTCCTGTTTAACAAACCTCTTAGACTTCTTCCACGATATCCTCAACCTCTACGATGAGAGTAAAGCTGTAGATATTATATACCTTGATTTTCAAAAGGCCTTTGACAAAGTTCCCCACAAACGTTTACTTCTAAAACTAAAAGCGCATGGAATACAAGACGGTGTGTTGAAATGGATAGAAAATTGGCTCAGCGACAGAAAGCAAAGAGTAGTCATAAACGGTAAGGCATCAAAATGGACCAATGTAAGTAGCGGGGTACCCCAGGGATCGGTACTAGGACCAATTCTCTTTCTAATTTACATCAACGACATAGATGAGGGTCTCACCTGTACAATCTCAAAATTTGCTGACGATACAAAAATTGCAAATAGCGTACTCTCAAAAGAACAAGTTGACGATATGCAACACAATCTAGATAAATTGTCATGTTGGGCCCAAATTTGGCAAATGAGTTTCAATGCGGATAAATGTAAAGTACTACATATCGGATACCTAAATGAGAAAGCAAACTATTCGATGAATGGCACTCAGCTTAAGAATGTAAACAGAGAAACCGATCTGGGAGTAACAATATCGAGTAACCTAAAACCGAGTCAACAATGTTCAGAAGTTGTTAAGAAGGCAAACAAAATAATTGGCTTTATAGGCAGGTCATTTGAGCATAAATCCAAAGAAGTTATCCTAACCCTTTACAATTCATTAGTCCGCCCTCTTCTGGAATACTGCGTTCAATCCTGGTGCCCTTATTACCAAAAAGATATAAACAAGCTAGAACGAGTTCAACGTAGAGTTACCAAAATGATACCTAGCCTAAAGAACAAACCATACGAAGAGCGTCTTAGAGAATTAAATCTATTTCCTTTAACCCAGCGCAGATTAAGAGGTGACTTAATTCAAGTGTTCAAAATCATCAAAGGCATCGACAATATGAACTGTAGTAAGTACTTCACTATTGACCAATCTAATTACACGCGGGGAAACGGTTGCAAAATTATTGGTAAATCTTTTAACTCACACGAATCTAAGAATTTCTTCTTCAATCTAGTTGTCAACTTGTGGAATGGGCTTCCCCGAAACGTTATAGACTGCATCACCGTTGATTCATTTAAACTCCGCCTAGACAAATATCTCGCATCAAACCCGCGACTGACTGCGTTTGTAAATGAATAACTTTATTTTATCCCCCCCTCAGTTACTAACCCATCTGTCCCCTACTAACTTCCTAATCCTGCCACGGACATTAGTTCCAGGGCAGTAATTCCCTTTCCAATGTTCCCTTACCCACTCTAAACCACTGTTTGGACACTTGATCCTCAGTGTTTTGGAGGACAAGCAACCTAGAAGGGTCACTAGATCTGTTGTTGCTTGATTTCCTTTGTACTCCTTTGTACCCTTTGTACTCCTTTGTACATCCAGTCCCATCCATTCATATGAAGACGACTCTACCTTACACCACTCAATTAGATTTCCAGAACGCCCCAGCCAGCAGTTCCTCAATGACAAACGTAATGAAGCCATAAAATGCTTATCTTCTGATCTAGCTACTATTTCCAATTGGGGTAGAGAAAACCTTGTTGCATTTAATGCTTCCAAAGCTCAATGTATCCATCTTACTACCTTCAGGAACCTCCAGAGGACTATCCCTTATTCATCAACAATACAAAAATCAACCCTTCATCTTCTCTCAATGTTCTCGGTGTCACTTTTTTTCTGCTCTCACTTGGAAAGACGATATTACCAGTCTCGCTAAGGCAGCCTCCCAGAAGCTGGGTGTGCTCAACCGCCTCAAGGGGTTCTTTACCCCTGCACAGCTTCTTGCTTTGTACAGGGGCACAGTGCGTCCTTGTATTGAGTATTATTCACATGTGTGGGGAGGATCCTCTCACACCGCACTCCTAGATAAAGTAGAAAAGAAAGCCTTTCGTATCATTAACTCCCGTCCACTCACCAACTCTCTGCAATCTCTCTCTCTTCGCCGGAATGTTGCATCTCTCTCGCTATTCTATCGCTACTACAATAATCAGAGTTCCTCGGAGCTTTCCCAGTGTATACCATCTCCTCTATGTAGGGTACGTAATACCCGCCTTGCAACACAATCCCACCCCTACTCTGTGCAACTTTCCAACCCAAGGGTGAAATGCTATTCTCAGTCATTCTTCTATTCAACTGCTGAGCTCTGTACCTCTCTCCCAGAATCAGTCTTTCCCTCTTCCTATGACTTAAATTGCTTCAAACTCTGTGTGTTCAGGCATTTTGGCTCGAACGTCCCTTGATTTCGGCTCTGTCACTCTTTGAAATCTGAGGGAGGCACTCGTTGCAGGCAGTCATGCCTTTTGTCTCCCTCATTCATAATATAGAAAAAAAAAAATGCCACATGGTTTATCACCTTAGACCTCCAAGCCGGATATTGGCAAGTACCCGTAGTTCACGAGCACCAACAGAAAACCGCCTTCTCAACCAGCCAAGGTAGACTGTATGAATTTACCATTCTACCGTTTGGTTTATGTAACGGACCCGCAACCTTCTCACACCTCGTGGAATCCGTGCTACAAGGATTAATTTGGGAGACATGTTTGGCGTACCTTGACGACACCATCGCTTTCGGAAAAACTTGGGCAGAACACCTAAAAACGTTTACGCCAAGTATTCCAACGGATCCGGGATGCCAACCCAAAACTCAAGCCCTCCAAACCTACCATGGCCCAAAAAGAAGTACAATTCCTAGGCCACATAGTATCTGAAGAAGGTATTTCACCTGATCCAATCAAACTCCAAGCAATAAGTGCCATAACACCACCTAACAACGTAAAAGGAGTCCGAGCTTTTCTAGGACTAGCATCTTATTATCGTCGGTTCCTGACCAACTTTACTACCATAGTCAAGCCCCTACATAACCTCACCAGAAAAGAAGAGCCTTTCCTTTGGACAACACAACGTCTTCAAGCCTTCCATACCCTCAAAGACCTACTCGTAGCCGCACTGGGTGTTTTGTTTCCGGATTATACCCAGCCTTTCCGCCTCTATACAGACGTGTCCCTATTCGGAATCAGAGCTGTCTTAGCCCAAACCAGTGATGGAAAAGAACTGCCTGTGCTAGTAGAACCCTCAATCCAGCAGAAATTAACTACCCCATAACTAAGAGAGAATCTAAGAGCTTAGGAATGATCTGGGCACTTCAACATTTTAAAGCATACTTAGCCGGAGTAAAAGTAACCATCATTACGGATCACTACGCCTTATAGTGGCTCCGGAAGTCAGATACAGAGAATGCCCTAACAGTAAGATGGCGAGAATCACTAGAAGAATATAATTTCGAAATAACATATCGACCCGGGAAGTTACACACCAACGTTGACGCCCTATCTAGACTGCCACTACAGCCAACCTCCCCTACCACCACCACCCCAGAACCAACCCCTGTGCCAATACGTACCATTCACCATCAAGATTCTACCGATCAAGACCAACAATACCTACTGCAACAATTCCAACTTCAACAAAAACCAGACTGGATGCCAAGGCATATTTTCTCCCAATTACAGAGAAAAGGAGACAACCTCTACACCACAGATGGAAAAATTGTCATCAGCCCCAACACTGCTCTATCTACACTGCAATCCCTATTTTCCCATAATGGAATCCATCTAGGCCAAAGAAAACTTGTCACCACATTCCAAGAAGTTTACTGGACCCCTTCCACATACTTAAAGGCAAAGAAAGTAACCGAAGCATTCCGATCCTGCGCCCTTGGGAAAGACAAGACAAAAACTCCAGGACCATCAGGAAAACTCATATCATCCAAACCATGGCAACTACTCGCCGTCGATGTTATGGGGCCCCTAGAAGGTGTAAAAGGTTTCAAGTATATAATCACCTTTGTCGATACATATTCCAAGTATGTCATAGCTTGCCCTGCTAAAGAACACACCGTATTCGCGGTAGCTGAAACAATGTTGCAACATGTAATCCCATATTTTGGACTAACCCAAGCTATCCACTCTGACAATGCCCCTGAGTTCACCAGACATGTTTGGACACAAATATCACAAATGTTCGGATTTAAGATCAGCCATTCAAAGGAGTACAAAGGAGTACAAAGGAGTACAAAGGAAATCAAGCAACAACAGATCTAGTGACCCTTCTAGGTTGCTTGTCCTCCAAAACACTGAGGATCAAGTGTCCAAACAGTGGTTTAGAGTGGGTAAGGGAACATTGGAAAGGGAACTACTGCCCTGCCACTAACGTGGCAGGACTAGGAAGTTAGTAGGGGACATATGGGTTAGTAACTGAGGGGAGGATAAAGTTATTCATTTACAAACGCAGTCAGTCGCGGGTTTGATGCGAGATATTTGTCTAGGCGGAATTTAAATGAATCAACGGTGCTGCAGTCTATAACGTCTCGGGGAAGCCCATTCCACAAGTTGACAACTCGATTGAAGAAGAAATTCTTAGATTCGTGCGAGTTAAAAGATTTACCAATAATTTTGCAACCGTTTCCCCGCGTGTAATTAGATTGGTCGATAGTGAAGTACTTACTACAGTTCATATTGTCGATGCCTTTGATGATTTTGAACACTTGAATTAAGTCGCCTCTTAATCTGCGCTGGGTTAAAGGAAATAGATTTAATTCTCTAAGACGCTCTTCGTATGGTTTGTTCTTTAGGCTAGGTATCATTTTGGTAACTCTACGTTGAACTCGTTCTAGCTTGTTTATATCTTTTTGGTAATAAGGGCACCAGGATTGAACGCAGTATTCCAGAAGAGGGCGGACTAAGGAATTGTAAAGGGTTAGGATAACTTCTTTGGATTTATGCTCAAATGACCTGCCTATAAAGCCAATTATTTTGTTTGCCTTCTTAACAACTTCTGAACATTGTTGACTCGGTTTTAGGTTACTCGATATTGTTACTCCCAGATCAGTTTCTCTGTTTACATTCTTAAGCTGAGTGCCATTCATCGAATAGTTTGCTTTCTCATTTAGGTATCCGACATGTAGTACTTTACATTTATCCTCATTGAAACTCATTTGCCAAATTTGGGCCCAACATGACAATTTATCTAGATTGTCTTGCATATCGTCAACTTGTTCTTTTGAGAGTACGCTATTTGCAATTTTTGTATCGTCAGCAAATTTTGAGATTGTGCAGGTGAGACCCTCATCTATGTCGTTGATGTAAATTAGAAAGAGAATTGGTCCTAGTACCGATCCCTGGGGTACCCCGCTACTTACATTGGTCCATTTAGATGCCTTACCGTTTATGACTACCCTTTGCTTTCTGTTGCTGAGCCAATTTTCTATCCATTTCAACACACCGTCTTGTATTCCATGCGCTTTTAGTTTTAGCAGTAAACGTTTGTGGGGAACTTTGTCAAAGGCCTTTTGAAAATCAAGGTATATAATATCTACAGCTTTACTCTCATCGTAGAGGTTGAGGATATCGTGGAAGAAGTCTAAGAGGTTTGTTAAACAGGAACGTTTTTTACGAAAGCCGTGTTGAGTATCTTTAAGTATGTTATTTTCCTCCAAGTGATTTACGAGTCTGTCTCGTATGACCGTTTCTAGCATTTTACATACAACTGAGGTTAAGCTAATTGGACGATAGTTACGGGGTAGGGATTTGCTGCCTTTTTTGAATATCGGTGTTACGTTGGCTAGCTTCCACTGATCAGGCATAGTTCCAGACTGCAAGGATTTATTGAATAGTAATGTCAGTGGTTTGGAGAGCTCATTCTTAGCTTCCTTTAGAACTCTAGGCGAGATTGTATCAGGTCCTGGCGTTTTATTTACCTTGAGTTTATCTAAACAATTCAATACTTCTCTCTCTGTAACGGTGATATTGCTTAGAACATCTGAATTATCAATCTGAATCGGCGATGGTGTAGGGATATCACTGAGGTCTTCTGTTGTAAAAACTGATGCAAAGAAGGTATTGAGGGCATTACTCATTTGTACTTCGTCTTTGGTGTATTCTCCTTTTTCATCGACTAACGGTCCAACAGTTGAAGTAACTACTTTTTTCTTTCTGATATAACTATAGAATTCTTTCGGGTTTGTTTTACTTTGATTCGCAATATGTAACTCTAAGGTCTTTTTACTTTGCTTAATTAACTTTTTGGCTTTGCGTCGTAGCTCTACAAATTTCACCCGTTCTTCGTCATTTTGTGAGGATTTTAATCTATCATTAGCACATTTTTTAGCAAGCAGGCAGTTTGAAATATCTTTATTCCACCATTTGGGCTTATTATTATGGCCTGGACGCCGTATTTTCGATGGTATGCAGTCTTGCACTGCTTTTAGGTAAGTGGTTTCGAATAACTTCCAAGATGTATTTATGTCGTTATTGTTAATTAAAAAGCTCCAGTCAGTTTCTTTTAAACATAGCTCTAAGTTTATGGAAGTTTGCTTTCTTGAAATTAGGGACTTTTTCGATGCTACTATTTGGTTCGTTACAAGTAAACTTTAAAGTGAAAGTTATCGTACGATGGTCGCTGTTACTGAATTCATCACCAACATTCAAATTCTCTATCAATTCTTCTTTTGTTGCAAGTACAATGTCAAGAACGTTATTACCACGGGTCGGCATTCGAACAAATTGATAAAGCGAACTCTCTTGCAAGTTCGTATACAAGTCATGTCCGGAGTGTGAAGTAAGAGTATCGCCCCACTTGGTCACAGGTAAATTAAAGTCGCCAAAAATTACGGTATCTTGTGAGTTACTTACATCTGCAATTTGTTCGTAAATTTCTCGGTCAGTTTGCACTGATTGAGCTGGAGGTCTGTATATTAACGCAAGTATTATTTTTGTACCTTTATTATTCTTTATTAGCACAAAAGATGTGTCGACGTTCACAATTTGAGGTTTTGACACGAGGGTCGGGTTAAGACTTTCTTTGATATAAAATAAAACGCCACCTCCATTTTATTTATTCGGCTGTTCTCAAACATTACATAACCGGGAAGTGAATACTCTGCTAAAAAGTCTCTATCTTGTGTATTGAGCCAAGATTCTGTTATGCCAATCACATCATAATTTTCTGTAAACACTAGTTCCTCTAAATCTGAAAATTTATTGCGTATGCTACGAGCGTTTGCATAGAAAACCTTTAAAGTTGCGGTTTTAGAACTCGCAGATCGTTCTTTCATCGAATTTTTGGTTCTGGTCGGATCTACATTTACATTCATGGCTGTCCTCGGTCCTCGGTCGTTATCCCTGACGGTTTTGAATTTGGGTCGTGTTGGTGGAGCTTTATCCAAATTCGCGGTTCTTGACGGATTAGTATTTAATTCCTTTGTAGATTGCCGTCCTCGCTGTCTTCGGTCCTCCTTCCTGGTTGTCCTGTGCTGAGTCGATTTCTTCTCCGAAAATCCTTCACCGCATCGTTGAGAAGACGCCCAAAACGCGCTGCTCCCACCTGGTTCAGATGAACTCCATCATCCGAAAACAAATAGTCATCGTAGTAGAAATTGTCCCAGGTGTCGACGAATCCCACGTTCTCCTTCCTGCAGAGGTTTGCTAGATAACGATTTGTGCTGGTGGCTATGTTGTAAAATCGGCTCTCTACACCGAGCCGGGGGACGATTCCTGAGACGATGATCCTTGATGACTTCTCCTTAAACGACTTGATCAGCTGCTGGTACTTTAAAAGCAAATCTTCCGACCGGGTTCGCTGTATATCGTTGGATCCAACGTGGATGACGTACATTGTATTTGCAGGGGCCAGCTTTGATACTTCGTCAACTGCTGCAACTACGTCATCCACACCACCACCAGGGATACAAAAACGCTTCCTGGTCTTAGGTGCCCTGGCGCAAAACTCTGTGAGCTGACCACGTATCATCGAGTCTCCCACGAGCCGGACTTCTTCTATTTCCTCTTCGTCATCTGAGTCTGCGAATATCTGGAAACGGTTTTGACACTCGGTAATCGGTATGTGTTTCCTGGTCTTGGGGCAAACGTTGTTCCTCACGACACGGAAGTTGTCTTGAGGGGGAAGAGAGTCGCTATTTGTATCTTGAGTATCGGAAACATCAGCTGAAATGGCTACTGTAGGCGTTGAATTGTTGGCAGTTGACGTTGGGGCGTTGGTGGCTGCTGGAGTTGCGGTGACAATTGAAGTTTGTGGCACTCCAACGTTGAGTGTTACAAACTCTTGGAGTGATTCCAGCTTCATGGTGAGGACGTTGATCTTGTTGTAGGCTTCATCTAATTTCACTGTAAAATTCTCTCGTTGCTGGCAGAGCCGGCAGACTTGAAGATCGATAGTAGCAAACATGGACTCACCAAACCTACCGGCGCAGTTCGCACAAGCGCGAGGCATGGTGACAGTCACTTTCTTCAGATCACTTCACTCACTTAAAAAACAATTCACTCACTTTACAACACTTCACTCACTTTAAAAACACTTCAATCACTTCAACCGAAAACAAATATGCTGAAATACGCAGAAATAGGATATCAGGGGTGATAGCCTAACCGAAAACAAAAATGTTGAGATACGCAGAATTAGGCTTCCAGGGGCGATAGCCTAACCAAAAAATTGTTTTTTAAATTGAAATACGCAATAATAGGCTACCAGCGTTGAATAGCCTAACCGAATATAATAAAATTGAAATTCGCAGAAATAGGCTACCAGGTGTGATAACCTAACCTTAAACAAATATATGTATAACAGAATATGTAACTAAATATACAATTCACCAAATAGAGATTATATAAAAATAAAGTGTGACTGCACACAAGGGGTTAATATACTGTGTCAACAGATGACCCTGGTGTCACTGAAGCCTAGTAAAGCAGTAGCCTACTCTTTTTAGATAAAAAAAAGTGTATCAGTCAAAGGTTATTACAAGATCGTGCAAGCAACAACTAAAATTACAGATATATATAGCTACAGTAGGATACTAAATACAATATCTACAAGAGTTAATAATAAAACAGATTGGCTGGCTATAGGCTAGGCCCCTACTGGCCCCAGGGAAATTCTGTTTGTGAAAGGAGGCACCACACCATTGCCAACCAAGTCAGAACCAGGTTGCAACAAATTAACACAACCGACTGGCCCAGCCATATTCGAATCGTGCAATTGGGTATTAACACTTGCCCTCGCCAAGACGGAATCATCCCCCATGAATGAGTTTTCGGAGAACCACCTCTGCTACTACCATTACGTCATCTGTCCGTTCCATACGAGCCTTCGTCCAATTTGAACCAATCTCTCGTCCACCTTAACACCCTACGAGCGGCCTATGCGGTTTATTTATGTGTACCGCACAGCGTTTTTTTTTTAGCCAAAATAGGGCTGTTTACGTGATCATTTTCATGCCTAAATAAGACCCAGAACGTAAAACAAGTACCTATCCCTGAAAGGGCATAAACAGAGCTTTCGAATGACACCATAACGATCCTTGTATGATGGATAGTTTTCTTGCAATAACCGTGCAACGCGAGTGCAAAAAGCAGGTAATTCGGTACTTTCAGTACATAATTGAGTATGTAGCGAGTGAGAGAGGGAGGAGGGAGCTGAGATTTGTGTCAGTAGGTTCGCCGCGGTGGTCTGGAGCAGTCATACGCTCGCTAGTCTCCTGCCACCACTTGTCTCTCTCTCTCTCAGCCACATTACGTGCTGAAATTGCCACTCGAGTTATGTCGAGCGCCGCCACATAGTCCAGCTTTATTTAACTCGACTTATGTTGCTCGCCGCTAAATAAAGGTTAAAAACAGACTGAGACAACTGCAGTACCTCCAGGATTTTCAACCCGACGAAACTCCAAAAATCAACACACACCATGTAGGTGATCTTGTCATGGTAGCACAACTACCAGTACCCTCTATGCTCAAACCAAGATACAAAGGCGCCTTCGAGATTTTAACAGTACCAAATTGCTATCAGTTCATGCTTAATTACCACGGGGAATCACGCACATACCGTAACTGTTATGTACGCCGGTTGCAACCTCTAGACGAAAATTTATCTATGCTAGCTAACCCCAATAATGATAATGCATGCCCTGTTGAAAATAATCCTAGGCTTATTCCAACCAAAACAGAGACCTTGCTTCCCTCCCCAGTTCCCACCATCACCCACCCCCCTACTCTTCCTCTCCCCCCTATTCCTAACTTTAAACGCTGTCCATCTATTCCCCAACCTATTCCCGCACCTACTACATAATTTCCTAACCACCCTACTCTTCTACCTTCACCTACTCGACCCTTCTCAGCTCCCCCCATACTTACCACTATTCCAAGAACTCACACTCCACCCCCTATCACTCAACCGGCACCTGTCATCCCCACCTCCATACAACAAACCCCCCCTTCAGCCAAGCACCCCTTCACCATGACCCAAATATCTTCAACCACCACAACCTCCACCAACCCTGACCTCCCCGTGTTTTCTCCGTCACCAAACACTTAACCAACTTCTCCTGCCTTTTCTCTCATACCTAGTACAACTAACTCTCCTCCTAACCCTACACCTTCAAACTTAACCTCTCCTCTATCGAAACCTCCTCAAAAACCAACCACCTCTACCATGCAAAACATTTCCAAAGACAAATTAACTCTACCCTCTCCATTACTACTTCCTAAAGAATAACCCTCCCCCTCCCAAAGCCCCCCAACTTCCAAAATTACCAATTCCGTCCTTCTTCTTCACTAACCCTTTCTCCTCCTACTATTCCACAGCCGATCCAAATAAAATCTGGCCGCCGTGTAGTACAAACAAAAAGATGGTCCCCTGCCATTCCCGAGCAAAAACCACGGAAAAAGGTGACCAAAACCACCCTGGCCAGACCTTCCACCACCAGCAGACCACCTCTTACACCTGTCACCACCACCCGGACACCTGCCAACCCTGCCACCACCACCACCTGTCACTCATGCACCTGCAGAACCCCCACCTGTCATCGTTACCACCGCTGAGTCATCAGCTACAATCAACCCGCCTGCTGATCATCCACCTGTCCAGCCTTCACCTGCCGATCACCCCACGCTAACAAACAAACTTGAAAATGACCCAAAGTGCACACCTGACACCCCCCACACTTCTCATACACAACTTAGACCCCCTGACCTTACTAAGCTCCTCTTACTACCACCCGACCCCACAAGTGACCCTGACACCCCTCCTAATCTCATTCCAGACTCCACCTCAGCTCCTACAACAACAACCCAAATGAAAGTTAACACTCTCTCTCTCTCAAGTTGAACGAGAAGGACATCCAAATCCACACACCTGCCCAACTAATCGACCTCTTCCAAAATTCCAACACACCCCTTCACCTCACAGTGTTCAGAGACGTAGCAGTCCCCAATAATGTTCAAGCCAGAGTATGGTATTATTTGTTGCAAAATCTCACGCCATACGTCCGCAACAAATCGTCCAAAACGTACTTATTGCAAGCACGAGGTCGGGACTTTTTTCTGGAAGGCGATGGTGAGATAACGGGCCCTAATCATCAAAAGCCAAAACCAGCCAAGCACCTGATCCTGTCTTCAGATAGCAACACAATAGCATCATGCCGCATTGCTAGCATAAAGAGTGAATCACTGCCTAAATAACTCTCCACCACCCAGGTCCAGCCGCAAGAACACACAATGACCAACACGGTAGAAAACGCAGCCCCAAATTTACCTGTTGTGTGTGACCTTCGCGACGAGCCATATAGTGAGAGAAAGGACAACTGCAGCTGTGACCACATGTTCGCGAGATTCTCTAACAGGCTTCTAAGTGCTTTTTGTTTTGTTAAAGTAAAGATGAATTCAACTAGGGTTAATTAAGATATGTTGAGGTTCACACTAACGTAATACTAAAGATTTTCCATTCTGTCCTTATCATAGTTCCCTGTCGCTCGTTTTAAAGAGAACAATTATTACACCCCTATCTGTGGAATCCATATATATATATATATATATATATATATATATATCACTTCGAATATAGGCTCCTATATTCCATATGGAGAGATATATACAGGTATATGTTTAATCGGGAATAAAAACATGCACCATTACACGTAAATCTAGTGAACACATTCAGATTTTGTTTTTTATGTAACATGATCTATTGGGAACGTAAGTCATAGATAAGTTTTCACAGTGTTTTACGATTCAGTCTCTTAATTTGACTATTGTTATCTATCACGCTTCATGAAGTAGAATTCATTTTGTGTATTATTTGAGGTGTCTTAATACTCTATTTATTCATGTTGCAGTAACTTACCTCTCGGCGAGTATTTTCAGTCACGTATACATGACTACTATATTTATTGAACCCCTTCATGAATTTATATTTATAATTATTACTCTTTGAGTTCTTTGAGTTTAATCTCCTGTATAATTTGAATTAACATATCGTTATTCAGATATCAAACAGTGTCTTACTTTCCATAACTTCAGTGCCGCGTGTATGCCTTCGCAATAACTATTATTTACCTTAAGTGGAAACTAGCTTCGCATTTCCCCGTTTTCTATCAGGACACTGTTTATTGTGTTTGAGACTTTACATCTCTGTGTATACCTATTTGTGGTTTCTGGTAGTACCATTGTGATTATTTATGTTCTATTAGTAACCTTATTTTGAATTTACTAGACCATTTCCATTCTAGTATATTCTTATTACTTGTATTTATTATTTATATTGAATCGTAAGCCTTATTTATGTATACTGTACTAGGACCAATTATGATTTATGATTATTTGACTTATCCATTGTTCCCTAGCTGTTAAGGAATAACATTTGTGAAACTTTATCGTGTATTCTGTATTCATTGATTATTATTGTTGTGTAAATATAAGACTAAAGTTCGTTACCTCCCAGTGAGAGAGTTGTGGTTGACGTAGTTTCCTAAGGTGGAAAACATAATCACTATAAAGCACGTTGATTTACAACGTCACATAACACCCTCCTTTGGTTTCTATCCCTCCATCTGTGCTTTTGTCTCTAATTTCCTTTACGGCCGTTACATAGCTGCGGTTGTGGACGGCCATCGCTCACTTCCTCATCTTATCAACTCCGGTGTTCCTCAGGGCTCTGTCGTATCTCTCATTCTCTTTCTAATTTTCATAAATGATCTTCTCAACTGTACCTACAGTCCCATCCATTCATACGCAGACAACTCTACCTTACACTACTCAATTAGTTTTCCTGAACGCCCCAGCCAGCAATCCCTCAAAGACAAACGTAATGAAGCCATGCAAAACTTATCTTCTGTTCTAACTACTATTTCCACATGAGGCAGAGAAAACCTTGTTACCTTCAATGCTTCCAAAACCCGATTTCTTCATCTTACTACCTGTTCGGAACTGCCAGAGGACTATCCACTGCACTTCAACAATACAAAAATCAATCCTTCACCTTCTCTCAATATTCTCGGTGTCTCTTTTTCTTCTGCTCTCACTTGGGAAGACCATATTACCAGTCTTGCTAAGGCAGCCTCCCAGAAACTGGGTGTGCCCAACCGCCTCAAGGGGTCCTTTACCCCTGCACAGCTTCTGGCTCTGTTCAGGGGCACAGAGTGTCCTTGTATTGAGTATTGTTCACATGTGTGGGGAGGATCCTATCACACCGCACTCCTAGACAAAGTAGAAAGGAAAGCTTTTTGTGTCACTAACTCCCGTCCACTCACCAACTCTCTGCAAACTCTCTCTCTTTGCCAAAATGTTGCATCTCTCTCGCTATTCAATCACTACTATAATAATCAGTGTTACTCAGAGCTTTCCCAGTGTATACCACCTCCTCTATGTAGGGTACATAGTACCCGTCTTGCAACACAATCCCACCCCTACTCTGTGCAACTCTCTAACCCAAGAGTGAAATGCTATTCTCAGACTTTCTTCTATTCAACTGCTAAGCTCTGGAGCTCTCTCCCAGAATCAGTCTTTCCCTCTTTCTATTACTTAAATTGCTTCAAACTCTGTGTGTCCAGGCATTTTGGCTCGAACGTCCCTTGATTTTGGCCTTGTCACTCTTTCAATTCCGGGGGAGGCACTTACTACAGGCAGTTCTGCCTTTTGTCTCCCTCACTCACATTGGAAAAACAAAAACAAAACACACACACACACAATAGAACAAATACACACACACACGCACACAATCTCTCTCCCACACACTCTTTAAAGAATCATACAAACAAGATTTGCTCACATGCGCTTTTTAACACACAAACACACACTCACTCTCTCTCTCTCTCTCACTTTAAAAAATCTTCAAATCAAGAATTGTTCACATGCACTTCTGAACACACACATACACAAACACACACACACACACAAACACACTCTTTAAATATTAATTGAATCAACATTCGTTCATATGCCCGGTGTACAGTCGGTCGGGCCACCGCATGGTTGGGTCTCGGCGTACATGTTATTTGACCCCCTGCTGGTAATATATATGATGATGACAATAAGTCATGGGGGGATGAGGGGGGCAAAGCCTCCCCTCAACCCGTTATACCATGGCAGTCAAAATAGACGAGAAGGTGATTGCCAGTATACGAGTAATGTAAACACTACATGGGCGGCGGCCCGACCATCGGGCGGCCCAATCGGGATGCGGCCCAACCGCCATGGGACCACATGCCCAACTTAACATATGCGTAAACAAAACATACATTCACACAGATGCACACGTTCTCTTTCTCTCTCTCAATCAGTAACTCACTCACTCTCACTCTCACTCTCACTCTCTACCACAGACTATTCACTTCCCAGCTATGTAATGTTTGAGAAAAGCTGAATAAATAAAAATGGAGGTGGCGTTTTACCTTTTATCAAAGAAAGTCTTAACCTGACCCTCAAGTCAAAACCTCAAATTGTGAACGTCGACACATCCTTTGTGCTAATAAAGAATAATAAAGGTACAAAAATAATACTTGCATTAACCCTTGTGTATCGGGCTAGGTGGTATGTTTGACCGTGCCGCACAGCGTTTTTTTTTACCATAAATGGGGTTGTTTCCGTTCTCTTTTTCATGCATAAACAAGACCCAGAGCGTAATACAAGTATGTATCCCTGAAAGGGCGTAAATTCAGCTTTCCAATGACACCCGAACTATCCTTCTACGATCACTGGTTGTCTTGCAACGATCGTGCAACCGAAGGGCAAACTCCCTAAAATACGGTAATTTCTTTATATAATTACGTATGTAGCGAGGGAGTGAGGGTGGATGTAAGTGGAGTATATCTCTGTAGGTCCACGGTGGCCGTGGCGAGCGGTCATGAGGTAACCCATGCTCCTCCAGTCACTCGTCTCTCTCTCAGAGCCAATATTGCGCCAAAATTGCACTCGGACTTAAGGCGGGCCCCGTCACATAGTCAAATTTTTTCGATTCGGATGTCTGGCCCCGATCTTTAAGGGTTAATATACAGACCTCCAGCTCAATCAGTGCAAACTGACCAAGAAATTTATGCAGATGTAAGTAACTCACAAGATACCGTAATTTTTGGTGACTTTAATTTACCTGTGACCAAGTGGGGCGATACTCTTACTTCACACTCCGGACATGACATGTATGCGAACTTGCAAGAAATTTCGCTCTATCAATTTGTTCGGTTGCCAACCCGTGGTAATAACATTCTTGACCTTGTACTTGCAACAAGAGAAGAATTAATATAGAATTTGAATGTTGGTGATGAATTCAGTAACAGCGACCATTGTTCGATAACTTTCAATTTAAAGTTTACTAGTAACGACCCAAATAGCAGCATCGAGAAAGTCCCTAATTTCAAGAAAGCAAACTTGCGCAAACTTAGAGCTATGTTTAAAAAACTGACTGGAGCTTTCTAATTAACAATAACGACATAAATACATCTTGGGAATTATTCGCCACCACTTACCTAAAAGCAGTGCATACCATCGAAAATACAGCGTACAGGCCAAAATGATAAGCCCAAATGGTGGAATAAATAGGTTTCAAACTGTTTGCTTGCAAAAAAGATTGCTAATGATAGATTAAAATCCTCACAAAAGGACGAAGAACGGGTGAAATATGTAGAACTACGACGCAAAGTAAAAAAGTTAATTAAGCAAAGTAAAAAGACCCTGGAGTTACATGTTGCGAATCTAAGTAAAACAAACCCGAAAGAATTCTATAGTTATATCAGAAAGAATAAAGTAGTTACTTCAACTGTTGGACCGTTAGTCGATAAAAATGGTGAATATACAAAAGACGAAGTACAAATGAGTAATGCCCTCAATACCTTCTTTGCATCAGTTTTTACAACAGAAGAGTAGACCTCAGTGATATCCCTACAGCATCGACGATTCAGATTGATAATTCTGATGTTCTAAGCAATATCACCATAACAGAGAGAGAAGTATTGAAATGTGTAGATAAACTCAAGGTAAATCAAACACATGGTCCGGATACAATCTCACCTAGAGTTCTAAAGGAAGCTAAGGATGAGCTCTCCAAACCACTGACATTGCTCTTCAGTAAATCCTTGCAGTCTGGAACTATGCCTGATCAGTGGAAGCTAGCCAACGTAACACCGATATTAAAAAAGGCAGCAAATCCTTACACAGTAACTATCATCCAATTTGCTTAACCTCAGTTGTATGTAAAATGCTAGAAACACTCCTAAGAGACAGACTCGTAAATCACTTAGAGGAATATAACATACTTAAAAATACTCAACACGGCATTCGTAACAAACGTTCCTGCTTAACAAACATCCTCGACTTCTTCCACGATATCCTCAACCTCTATGATGAAGGTAAAGCTGTAGATATTATATACCTTGATTTTCAAAAGGCCTTTGACAAAGTTCCCCACAAACGTTTACTGCTTAAACTAAAAGCGCATGGAATACAAGACGGTGTATTGAAATGGATAGAAAATTGGCTCAGCGACAGAAAGCAAGGAGTAGTCATAAATGGTAATGCATCTAAATGGACCAATGTAAGTAGCGGGGTACCCCAGGGATCGGTACTAGGACCAATTATCTTTCCAATTTACATCAACGACATAGATGAGGGTCTCACCTGTACAATCTCAAAGTTTGCTGACGATACAAAAAATGCAAATAACGTACTCTCAAAAAAACAAGTTGACAATATGCAACACAATCTAGATAAGTTGTCATGTTGGGTCCAAATTTGGCAAATGAGTTTCAATGCGGATAAATGTAAAGTACTACATATCGGATACCGAAATGAGAAAGCAAGCTATTCGATGAATGGCACTCAGCTTAATAGTGTAGAAAGAGAAACCGATCTGGGAGTAACAATATCGATTAACCTAAAACTGAGTCAACAATGTTCAGTAGTTGTTAAGAAGGCAAACAAAATAATTGGCTTTATAGGCAGGTCATTTGAGCATTAATCCAAAGAAGTTATCCTAACTCTTTACAATTCCTTAGTCCGTCCTCTTCTGGAATACTGCGTTCAATCCTGGTGCCCTTATAACCAAAAAGATATAGACAAGCTAAAACGAGTTGAACGTAGAATTACCAGAATGATACCTAGCCTAAAGAACAAACCATACGAGGAGCATCTTAGAGAATTAAATCTATTTCCTTTAACCCAGCGGAGATTAAGAGGCGACTTAATTCAAGTGTTCAAAATTATCAAAGGTATCGACAATATGAACTGTAGTAAGTACTTCACTATCGACCAATCTAATTACACGTGGGGAAACGGTTGCAAAATTATTGGTAAATCTTTTAACTCACACGAATCTAAGAATTTCTTCTTCAATCGAGTTGTCAACTTGTGGAATGGGTTTCCCCGAAACGTTATATCCATACCACTACCTACAAATCCGCAGGCAGAGAACAACAGCGATGATAGCAGCGAAAGTGAGGACAGTGATTCTGATAGTGGCTCATACAGTGAATCATGTAGTGACAGTGAAGTGGCAGATTAGTATGTACAATTAGTATAATACAAAACAATAACAATACAATATACAATACAATACAATACAATACAATAACCATTCCAGTGGATTTGTAATGCCAGAATTAGTGAAAAAGGACACCTCATTCGTCCTTGTAGCTCATCTGATGCCAGAGATATTACATTTCATGTTTATCAAGATGGCATTGGCGGCCATTTTGAATATTGGGCTCTAGCAGAGTTAGCCGTCATTTTTCAGAGGGGCATAGGAGCTAATTTTCCTTTAATATGGTTCAGATTGTCAAATCCATCGAGAGAAAAAGGTAGGAACAAAATGGTCACGGATTCCAAGCAAATGAACCTACTATAATGCTTAACCCGGGAGCTGCGGGGAGACTCTTAAGAGTTCCCCCGGCGCACTGCGGGTAGACTCTTAAGAGCAGAGACTTTGAACACGTACCAAAACCGCGCGTTTATAGCCAGGCGGCTGAAAATTGGTGTGGGTATAGTACTACATGTCAACTCTCGATACCACCCCGCCAAACGCTCGCCCCGCACTCGTGCAAGCACCACCGCGCCAGTAACCACGCACTAGTCATGGAGCCTACACGTCCCTCACGCTCGCTCCCTGATGACACAACCAGCCCTCCTTCTGGTGGTGTTAGCCGCCGTGGAAGGCAGAGGGTGGCTGCCAAAGACCCTAGCTACCAGTACGACACGCCCTACAGCTCAGAGGACGAATCACCAGCACCAAAAGCACGTAAAACACGTGCAAGCAGGGCAATGGCACAGAGGTCATTGGTCTTTCGGGACACTGCCACCACGACCCAGGCCACTGCAACAACCACTACCACCACCACTGCCACCACTGCCACCCCTGCCACCCCTGCCACCGGTACCAGCGACGCAGGAGGCCGCCCTAGGGCTGCATTACCTGCGGGGGCAGGAAAAATGAAAGGCACGGGCGTAGGGAAAAGAACCCGTACGCCAGCCACAGTGCCCCTACCACCACCAACACCACCAGCCGCCCCTGGCCCGGCTGCCCCTGCCGCCCCTGCTGCCCCTGCCCCTCCCGCCCCTGCCGCCCCTGCCCAAGGAACAGGGAAGGGGAAGGGGAAAGGGAGAGGGAAAGCGACTGGGAAAGCGACTGCTGGCCCTGGTGTCCCTGCCGGCCCTGCTGCCCCTGCCGCCCCTGCCGCCCCTGCTGCCCCTGCCGCCCCTGCCGGCCCTGCCGCCCCTGCCCAAGGAACAGGGAAGGGGAAGGGGAAAGGGAGAGGGAAAGCGACTGGGAAAGCGACTGCTGGCCCTGGTGTCCCTGCCGGCCCTGCTGCCCCTGCCGCCCCTGCTGCCCCTGCCGCCCCTGCCGCCCCTGCCCAAGGAACAGAGAGAAGGGCGACAGGCACCACCATCATCTTGCCATCAAGGCCACGCACCACTGCTGCCCCTGCCGCCGCCGCCCCTGCCGCCGCCGCCCCTGCCGCCGCCCCTGCCACCACCTCTGCTGTCCCTGTCCATAAGACTCCCGCACGTGCCAAAGTGACCCGGAAAACTCTTACACCATCTAAGTATGCCGCCCTGCTGTTTGATGGTGATTCGCAGGACATTGGCAGCCCGGGTTTCGACGACGAAGCCCTAGCACGGGACCAAGGGTGGGGGGATTTGGGAGTGGACAGTGGGAGTGAGTCCGACGTCGGTGACGAAAACGAGGAAGGGCATCGTCTGTCGAGTGAAGAGGAGGGTAATGATGATGAAGTGCTGTATCGCGACCATGGAAGCGACATTTCAGACGCAGAAGAAGACGCAGACGACATTCCGATCCCTGGCATGCCTTCGTTCGATTGGTCTGACGGGGTCAATTTTGTACCTGACGTGCCCCAGTTCAATCCTGGGACGTCAGGAACAACTGACGACTGGCCCTGTGATGATCAAGCGAACGAAAGCGACTTCTTCCTCGCTTTTTTCGACATGGAGGTAATGACGTACATCGTTGCCCAAACAAACGCCTACTACAGGTGGGTGTTTGGCAGATTGGACGTCCTTTCTCCAAAAGCGAGAATACGAGGCTGGGTGGATACGACTGTGGCAGAATTTCTGACGTTCTTTGCCTTGTTGTTCCTCATGCCTCTGATCAAGAAGCATGTGTTGCAACACTACTGGAAGCACGACCCTCTCATCGCCACCCCAACTTTCAATAAGTTCATGACTCGTGACAGATTTTTGTTGCTGCTAAGATTTATGCACTTTGCAGACAACGAAAATCCTAACAGGATTGACAGGATATGGAAAGTTCGGGAGGTGTTCACCATGTTGTTGGAGAGGTATAGGAAATACTTTTACCCCTTCCTCAATTTGGTGATTGATGAGTCGCTCGTGCTCTTCAAAGGACGTCTTGTTTTCAAGCAGTATATCCCCTTGAAGAGGCATAGGTTCGGAATCAAGCTCTTCGTGTTGTGCGACTGTGAAACTGGAATAGTGCTTGACATGATCGTGTATACAGGAACTGACATTGACGTACCGAAAGCCGCTGCCAATGACCCCATGGGCATGTCAGGTGCCATCGTCAGGAAAATGTTGGCACCTTACCTGGGCAAAGGCCACATCATCTACACTGACAACTGGTATACTTCTCCTGCTCTCTGCCAGTTTCTTTATGACAACCAAACGGGGTCATGTGGGACTGTCAGAAAGACAAGAAAGTTTATGCCAAAGTTCACAGGTGATGTCATTCCTCTCACAGATGCCTCCTCCAGTGACACACCTTCAGAAGACGACCTGGCCCAGGAACACCGCGAGAGGCATGTGCGAAGAAGGCGACGAAAGGGGCAGAAATACAAGCAGCTCGAGAAGTGTGGGAAACTGATAGCCCTGAAGTGGAAGGATAAGCGAGACGTCCACCTGCTTTCCACCGTCCACACAGGTGCCCAGGTGGATTCTGGCAAAATCCACTACCGAACCAGGAAGACAATCTACAAGCCCGACATGGTAGTGGACTACACCAAAAACATGCGCCTGGTGGACAAGTCTGACTGTCAGCTGTCAGGTGTTGAGTGTCTGAGGAAGACTGTGAAGTGGTATCACAAGCTCTTCCTCCACCTAGTTGACATAACGATGCTGAACGCCTACACCTTGTGGTTGGTGAAGAAGGATATGGCCCCAAACCAGAAGCTGAAATTCCGGGAGTTCGTGTACAACGTCTCCTACCAACTCCTGGAGAAGTATGCCACCACCACTCACAGACGTACGGCATGGCGTGGGGATCACGTTCCTGACCGCATCCAGCTGGGTGTCGAAAGACACTACACAACCAACACCGAGCTGATTGGCACTCGTCACAGGCAGGTGCAGTGCACCGTCTGCAGCTCCAGTGTGAGGAAACCCCATGTGACCAAAAGAGTCACCTCAATGTGCGCCGAGTGCAAAGTTGCACTCTGCCTGGGTGAGTGCTTCAGGGACTACCACACCTTCAAGAACTACTGAGTGTCGGCCCCTGCCCTGCCCTGCCCTGCCCTGGACTCGCCCCGTGCCCTGCCCTGGACTCGCCTCCTGCCCTGCCCTGCCCTGGACTCGCGCCCTACCTTACCTGACCTGACCTAATTGATCACGCTACCTCATAATGTAACATATATATTATATAATGTATAAGTTCCAAAGATGTCCCTGTGATATAGCTTTTACATTATAAATGTATGTTTCATTATTTAGTTTATAAGTTTCAAAGATTTACATGTAATATGCCTTATTTTTTTAGTATATCAATATATATGTTTGTTATTAGCCTAAGTAATGTGTATATAATTATTTTCTTACCTCAAATGAATTGTACAAAAATAAATATGTTTCAATAAATCATGTCAAACCTACTATGATAATAAAATAAAACAATAAAAAAAGAAAAAAAGAAAACAAGGTCATGTCATTGTATTCTTACAATATGATATATTCTATGAATATTTCATATTGTTTGAATACAATGGCATGATCTTGTAAAAAAAAAAATTTTAAAATTGTTTCTAGACAATATAAAACCTTCCCCATAACCCCCTCCTGGATTCGATCCCACTACCCTACGACACTTTGAGTTTTCCAGTCCGCGACCTTACCAACCATGCCACAGGAGCTCATACCAAATATCACTCAAAACTTCGTGTCTACAATCGAAATGACAATATACAAAAAAAAATGAATTATCCCACCAATTTACGTTTGTAAATTGATGGGATTATCAATTATATCATGCCAAGGTTTATAATAGTTTGTCTCTGTCAAGAATTAGTAATTATATAACTTTATTCTGTCAAAAATTGCCCAAACACTCAGCAAAATTGCCCCTCTCAGTGTGACTCCACTCATTTTCACACGGTCAGGCGGTCACGAGGTGACCCTTGCCGCTCCTTGATTCTCCAGCTACAGCAGCTCTGTCTGGGAACAAAATTGGTATAAATACAATAATGGATAAAATACTCTTCACAAATACATTTGTATTGTATAATATTGTAAATAAAAATGAATAATAACTGTGTGGGTGTCGAAAATTGCTCAACCAGCTTTCTTATGTCTCGCCTACGCGCGTATATTGGATTATACATAGTCATGACTGTCATACAAATAATTGCAGTAGGTCTCGAATATACATTTAGATTGCATATTACTTCGAAATAAATAAGTAAACGTTTCTCTGGTGGCAATCTACCCTTTCGCAGGTGTAAGGAGACACCAGTCTATATTTAGCCCTCTATCACAACAGGCAATCTGCCTGTGTTGACTCAGCACCGTCGCTGGTGGTCTATAAATATAGTACTTTATTTACAGTCAATGGCCTACATGTTTCTGTGGTACTTCACATGTGTCTAAAATGCAATGTCTGCTTGCATAAAAATGCAATTCTGAAGTCCATTTATATGTACGACATACGCATGTCTCAGTTTCTCTCTCTCTCTCTCTCTCTCTCTCTCTCTCCATTCCTGACTCATGTTATTGTAGACCTGTTGATGGCAACGAACACCAGCCATCTGGTAGACATAAGGGTCAAAATACCAAACATCAATACGCCTGGGGCGCCTCCACAATTATCACTAAGCTGGTTATCTATCTAGAGATCTGCCTGACTTCCATCTCTCCACGACTCACTCACTCACTGCACCCCTGCATGCCTCCCTCCCACCCACCCACCCACCCCCAACCCCCCCTTTCAGGCTTCCGTCTGCTAGAAACACATTCACAATTTGCGTAAATATCGCATCAATTGGGCTATATGCGGTATATTCCTTGTTATATGGGACGCCTACATATGTACACGTCTTTATTATAGCATGAGAGTGCTCTAAATACAAGATTGACGTGATATTTATGGCGTATCACACCCTCTCCCCCTTTCATTCCCACCACAACTCACTCACACCTTGGTTCACGCATAGAAACTCATTGATAATGTGCGTAAATATCGCATGAATTGGTTTATATGCGGTATATATTTTGATATATGGCACGTATACATACGTACAAGTCTGTATTATAGCGTGACAGTGCTCTACGTACAAGATATACGTGATATGTATGGCGTAAACCACACTCTCAGCTCATAAATTGCCGCCAAACCTCCAACACATCTTCATTCCCGCCTAAATATTCTCTTATAATTCCCTTATATATTGCAATTTTTGGTCACTATGAGGCATATTCATTGTTATATGGGTGCCCTACACATGTATACATACTCTAAATAGCCTAAAAGGGCTCGAAAAAGGAGATATACGTGATAATACGCGGTAACCCACCCCCTCCTCCCTCTCCTTCTATCCCCTGCGCGCGTAAATATTCGGCAGGGAAATCTCGCCGCTCGATGACAATCTAGCCGCGCGGTGCCATTCGCTCCACATTTTTCAACTACGGACCGTTCCCCTACCCCCCCCAGACATTTTTTGGGGGGTCAAATATATATGGGCCGATGCACGCAAACATTCCCTACACGATGATGTACTTTTTATCGAAATTGGCAATAGGTCCCAAAATCATCATAGGTGCGCACAGTCTTACCCTGTGCGCCGCGGAGAGGTTAAGGGTCCATCTCGTTTTTTCTCTCTCTCCCTCTCTCTCTAGGTTGTATCCATTTGGCCCCATTCAGCCTACTGTTTTAAGATGTTTATCCCCATCCAGGTGTCGATTTTTTTCTGGCGAGCAGTAGCGAGCCAGCACATTTGTTTAAAATGGGACAAATAATTGTATGGAGCACAGATCACATAGGACCGACCTCGCTATGACATATTCTTGAACTTATTTACATTATTTTAAAACATCTTTCTTAAGGGGAGATGGGTCGTTTTTCTAGAACCCATTTTCCCTCATGTTTAGCCCCATTAGTTTTCAGATTTTAAGATGTTTGCCCCATTAGTTTGTCGATTTTAATATTTCCTTGTCAATATTAAGAGCTTTCGTGCAATTAGGTGTCAATTAGGTGTCGATTTTTTCCTGGCGAACGTTAGTGAGCCGGCAATTTTTCTACCAAAAAATGTAGAAATTAATCTAGAACGGGGATCTAATGGATATTTGTTTTAGTTTGATGGATGTCTAGGGAGGAAAGACTATCTCAATAAACCCTCTGACTTCCATATATCCTTCCTAATCGGAATAAAATAATCGTCTAATAATAGCCGGAAAACAGACAAGAAAAGTATATTTGATCTTGAAAGGGTTAATTATTACTTACAAGGTTAAGGGGGTAGTAATAGCTATTTATGGACCCCTTTCTCCCTCATGTTTACCATATTAGTTTTGAGATTTTGAGACGTTTGTCCCTTTAATTTGTCGATTTGAAGACATTTCGCCTCATTTTTGTGTCAATATTTAGACCTTTCGTGCCCTTTAGATGTCTATTTTTGTTCAGGCGAGCGATAGCGAGTCTGTAATTATAAGAGGAACCGGCCTTCGGCCGGGAAGTTTTTCTACCGAAAAATTTACAAATTTAACTTGAGGGGTATTTGTCTGAGTTTGAGGGAGGTCTAGCGAGGAAACTAAAAATAAAGAAATTAATTAATGGACCAAAAAACAGCCACTATCATATTAATTTACGTTCATACACAAGATCAGCACCAGGAACAAAACTTATGTGGGCAACTGTACATGATTGAAAATACAAGTACGAAAACAGTAATTGGTGTCCATAATAATCTACCCTTATGAAGTTACATTGGTAGTAATAAACCCATTTAACGAACGCAAATATACGAAAATCAATACAATGATTGCATATATCTCTTTAATACTGTTGATAATATACTTGATTTACAGTGTATATAATTATGTGAAGTCAAAATATATCAAATGCTAAAGTTAGGGACTGGCTGAAACTCTGTCCTGAAGCCACAATGAATGACCTCTGAGCTCTATCGTTACCAGAAAAATATTGCATGATGGACAAATATAATAACTGGAGAGAGTACACTGGATATATATATATATATGTATATGTGTGTGTGTGTGTGTGTGTGATTTTTGTTCTCTCTCTTTCTCTCTCTCTCTCCACTGACTCTCCATACACATACAGACAAACACTAGGAAGTAATCCCAGACAACGATCACTAGATCTTTATGGGGGGTAAATCCGGTAGTATATAATTATATACAGTATATACATATATATATATAGATAGATAGATATATATATATATATATATATATATATATATATATAGTGTATAACGTGTGTGTGAGTGTGTATGAGAGAGAGAGAGAGAGAGAGAGAGAGAGAGAGAGAGAGAGAGAGAGAGAAAGAGAGCGAGAGAGAGAGAAAGAGAGGTAAAAGACCAGACCTATTTGTTATATTGTTTATTCTGGGGTGACACACACACACACACCATAAACTCTCACTAAAAGAAATAAAACCAGTTAAGCCTCCAGTATTTTATCACAAAATTCCCTTCATATCTATCTGTCTATCCATCTATCTGTTTTTCTATCTATCTATTTATCTATCAATCTGTTTGTCTAGCTATCTTACTATCTGTTTCGTTTATCTATCAATATATCTAGCTATTTTCTTCTTTGTCTATCTGTATCTATCTATCTATCTATCTATATCTATCTATCTAAATATATATATATATATATATATATATATATATATATATATATATATATATATATATAATATATATAGCCCCCCTGTTACTACATTCCTTGCCGCGGTTGGGGGGCTTCGGGGCCGGCAACTGGAGCTTGATGGGGGATGCTTTTTGCCTTCTCCCCTCGAGCTCTCGTTGTCGGCTTAACTAATTTTGTGTAGTTTTTATTTTCTCTTTCTATGTTTTTCCCCTTCTGTTCTTATTCTGTCCCTTTTGGTTAAATTTTGTGGACTTTTCCTCTTTGTTCAAATTATGTTGGGTTGGGTGAGTGAGCTGGTCTTTGCTGGGATTGGAGCTTTGACCCGGAACCAATTGTGGTGACAGTGGTGACATGTCGTCTCACCCAAGAGTTTTAGGACCTGTGGTTCGGTAACATGTATAATTTTATGGTTCCTAGGCGGGACCGTCTCCGTAGTGCGGCTCCGGATTCAGGGATGCCGTTCCTTGGAGGTGGGACTCTTGGCTTTCTGACCGGTAGCCCATAATTTTGTAGAGACTGGAGATGTTTGCATAGTTTCATGCCCTCAGTCTCATCAAGCGGGTTATGCTTACACTTGAGCCTCTCTTTACATTTTAATGCCATCCCCTTCCGAGGGGTAGGATAGGAAGCTGACACTTGGGAGTCTGTCCCCACTTGTGTCGTTGGTGAAGGTTTAGGGCTCCATGATTCGTAAGGGTTGGCTTACTGGTATCTCTCCCGACGTGTCTTCTCTCCGCCTGGTCTGCTTAGTACACACCTGGAACAGCATGGCTTGGTATTTATGGCTGGTGTTACTGAAACTCCTCCCCTGGTTCCGACTTTGACACTGACTACGACCTCTGGCGCAACTTCTGACATTTCCCTGGATCCTTCCCACCCTGCCGAGGGGTTTTCAGTAGCCTCCTCGGCTGCAATGGTAGGAGAGACTCATCCCTCTCCCACGCCACACTTACCTCCTTCATCTAGTTCTAATGGCCCTGTTACATTGGAGCCATATGTCCCTCCTAAATCCAAACCTTCTCGTCCACGTCGTCCTACCCAGCCAACTTCTGTCCAACTATTTCAAACTATTTTTGGCTCCAGTAAGTGGCCTAAATTTTGTAATATTAATTATGACATAGGTGATGATCTTGCGCTTGACTCCATACTACGCCATGATATCGGTGATCTGGAAATCCGTACGGGTACGGATGGCTATCGCCTCCTTGAAGCTCGGACTGAGGCTCAGTCTCGTTCTCTTTAGGAGTGGTTGGTTGATCCACCGTCCCAAGTTTCCATCACAAAGCACAAGCCTCTTAATAATTGTGTTGGGACAGTTGTTATCCCTCATGAGATCCGTATTGATACACCATTTGAAGACTCTGCATCTCGCATCCTGGAGAACATGGGTCCATCTGATACTCCAGCACTGAAGGTTGAGACATATCTGTCTAGGCGCGGTTCCCAGCGTGATGGCCCTCTCCGTATCGCTAAACTGACTATCGAGGGACGTGACTTGCCCCCTTTTGTTAGGATAGCGGGCCGACGGCTGGCTGTACGACAACATGTCCCCCGCCCTAGACAATGCCAGAGTTGCTGGAAGTTTGGTCACCCGGCCAAGTATTGCCAAGAGAACCCAAAATTATGCCCCCTGTGTGGAAGTCCAGCCCACCTTCGGGAGGCTTGCAATGCAACCTCCCGTACCTGCCTCAACTGCGGTGATCCCCATGCTGTCTTTTCCAACACTTGCCCTCATTTTCATTATCATAGTGCTATCCTTGATTTGAAACTGAGTCGGGGCTTCTCTCACAGAGCGGCCATCTCCCATTTGAAGGAACAGGGTCTGTTGCCTTCCTTGACGTATGCTCGGGTGGCTAGGTCTGGTTTGCAACCTACTTTCACGCATCCTCCAATTTCAGTGACTCACTCTGTTCCAACCAATCGCTTTTCGCCACTCCGGAACCTACTGCCAGAGACAAATCCTCCTCCTGAGGTAGCAGGGGAGCCTGTTCAGTGTCCCCTTCCACCTCTACTACTGCTTTGACTTCCTCATCTAAGGTGACTACTAGGGGTAATTCCAGTGTTAATCTGGCCCGAACTGCTGTTTCTTCCGTGCGCAGTAAGGACAAATTTAATCTCCTCCCTTGGATCCTGCAACTAAGAAGAGGAAAGGTTCTGACTCTCCTCCTACGGATAGATCTGCCTTATCTCCCAAGCATGTGCGGAGTCAGGGTAGGAGGAGACCTCACCTTCTGACATCTCCGCAGGTCTCATCAGCTCCTCTGACTCCTTCCCATGATGATATAGAGGCCCAACTTGCAGTCATCGATGGTTCACTAATGGAATTTGATACCTCCACGCCTGCTGCTAAACATGTTTCCCAGTGTGGCTGTAATAAATGCTTCATAGACTATATTGGCCCTGCTATTAATGATAATGTGCATGACTTACGTGTAAAGGTTGATCACTTTATTGCCTCTTGCCACCTTCCTTCTGACTTTGCAGGACCTCATGATGCCCATTGTATATGTGTTAATTGTATAGGTCACCTGGCAGTTCAACCAACAGAATTAGTGGAAAGGATTCAACGCAAGATTTCTTCTCCCCCTGAACAATTGCCTGTGTTCCAGGTCCTGCCTTCCCAGTGTGTGATACACGACGCTACTGGGGACGTGCCTGGACATCCTCTCCCTCACCCTCTGCCTGTACCCCTCCCCAATGTTGCCCGTATTCAGCGGGCCCAAAATCACAGTAATTTAAAATCAGTGATTACTCATGAACCATCATAGTATACTTCAGTGGAACATGAACGGTTTCGCCACTAGGCGTCGCCTTGGCGAAATTCAACGTTTACTTCACTTGCATACTCCTCTGTGTGTCTGCCTCCAGCATGTAGATCCTATCCTGGACTCGATAGGTGGTTATTATGTTGCAGCAGAGTCACCTATGCGTGATGGTCATCTTCGGACGGCCATCCTTTTACATCGCTCTTGTGCTTTTAAACCGGTTCCATTGTTAGATCCCCCATTCCAAGCTGTTGCTGTTAGGATATCCCTTCCTAATAGTACAGCCCTTACCATCTGTAGTGTATATAATAAATCTAGTTGTAATTACAACATGTCTAGGTTGCCCCATCTTTAACGGTGTCTTTCTCCACCATTTTTAATTTTAGGTGATTTTAACTCCCACTCTCCGGTATGGGGTTGTTCTTCTGCTGATGCACCAGGACGTCTCATTGAGGATCTGCTTTTAAAGTCTCCCCTGTTTTGTCTTAATGAAGGTCACCACACTTTTTATTCTTTAGCTCACTTTACTTCCTCTGCAGTTGATCTTACTTTGGCATCGGCTGAGGCGGCATCCCTTTATACTTGGTCTGTTGTTGCTGACCGTTTTACCAGTGACCATCACCCTATACTATTGACTTCTACATCCCCTAATGCGTCAAGTCAGTTAGCCAGGTATAACTTTGCTAAAGCTGATTGGGACTCTTTTAGTTTTCTTTCAGCTGACATTGAGGTTTTTCGTGATGGTGACTCTCTACATGATAATTATATGTTTTTCAAAGATTTTATTTGTTCCGTTGCTGATAGGACCATCCCTCGGACATCTAGTATCCCTCACCCTCGACGAGTCCCATGGTGGTCCCCTGAACTGGCCAAGCTTGTTCGATTAAAACATTATTTGGAGCGTCGCCTTGCTCAGTCCACCCGTCACCTACGGGATGCTCGAGCATCGCTGGCAAATGGTGCTACATTGCATGTTTGGGTGAAGTTTGTTACTGCTATGTATTTTATCAGCGTGGTGAAACCCAACTATAATAAACTGTGTGCTCTTTTCATACGTACTGTTATCTCGCAGAAGAAACAGTCGTGGCAATCGTATGTCTCCGGATTGATCCCCCGTACTTATCTGTCCATAGTTTGGAAGAAATTTCACAAGATTACTGGTAAAAACAACCGATCTCCTGTTCATTCGGTTTTTTATCATGCTTCCGCCTCTCTGTTGTTTGACGATTATTCCATATCGATGGCTCATGCTAGTCATCTGGCGGAAGTAGGTAGTGAAGTTAATTTACCCCGAGCGTTTGTTTCTCAGAAACGTCGTTCTGAGGCACGCTCCTTGGACTTTCGTGGGGGTACGTCCTTCCCTTACAACAGTTCTTTTACCGACGAAGTCCTCAAGATTGCCTTGCGGGATTGCAAGGATGCTACCCCTGGCCCAGATGGAATTTCCTATAGTATGCTTCAACACCTGGACGATGAGGCTCTTACGTTTTTATCTGGTGTTTTTTAACCAAATATGGCGGCATGGGTACTTCCCTCCTGATTGGAAACATGCTTATACAATCCCCATTCCAAAACCAGGCAAGGACCCTAGTTGACCCACCAACTCCCGCCCAATTTCATTGACATCCTGCATAAGCAAATTATTTGAGAAGATGGTGCACCCTCGGCTCTTATACTTTGCTTTGAACCATAACCTCATCTCCCAATCACAGTTTGAGTCCCACCCTCAATGCTCCACGCTTCATTCTCTGGCCTGTTTGGAGGATCAAGTCCGGCGAGGGTTCGTGTTGGGTCACCCCACCGTGGCTATTTTATTTGACATCACTAAGGCCTATGGCACGACATGGCGCTATCGAATTCTACGAATCTTGTATGAGCCTGGCATGCGTGGCTCTCTCCTCCGATTTTTGCAGGGTTTCCTCTCTGTAGGACTTTCCAAGTGATTATCAATGGAACCCTGTCTCGCCCTCACTCTCTTCAGATGGGCATCCCTCAGGGGAGCGTTCTTAGTATCACGCTGTTTGCAATTGCCATCAACGGGGTGGTGTCCTGCCTCCCTCCGCATGTCTCCCACAGCCTTTATGTGGACGATTTCGCAGTTTACTATACCTCGCCCAGTTTATCACATAATTATACAGCGATGCCTTAATACTGTCTTGAGGGACGTTACCTGTTGGGCGTCTTCTACGGGGTTTACATTTTCCAGCGAGAAAACCAAGACAATTCTCTTTTATCGTGACAAACGTCACCTACATGGTCAGACTATCTCCCCTCAATGAAGGGACAACGGCTACTCTTTTCTGATCAGGTTAAGTTCTTGGGACTCATCCTTGACACACATCTTAACTGGTGTGCCCATGTAAAAGACCTTAAGGCGCGATGCCTAAGATGTCTTAACGTCTTGAAGAAATGTCACCATGTTACCTGGGGTGCTGATCGTCGGACCCTCCTTATGTTATATACGGCCACGGTTTTGTCCGTCTTAGATTATGGGTGTGCTATTTATGGCACAGCTTCCCAGACCACGCTCAAAACCTTGGATCCTGTCCATCATCTTGGTATCAGGCTTTGCACTGTAGCTTTCAAGTCGTCTCGCATTACGAGCCTTCTCGTAGAGAGTGGCCAGCTTCCTCTCCCCCTCCATCGGGAGCGTGTAATCATGAATTCTGCTCTGCAATTGCTGTCTACCGAGTCACCTGCGGCCACCTTGTTTGAAAAGGTAGGTGAGGATGAGTTCCCTGTAGCATTGTTACCGTCTTTTCCGGTTCTGGCCCACAGACTCTTTACGCACCATGATTTACCCATGCCCCTTCTGCAGGTGGCTGACCCCTCCATCCCGTATTGGCTTTTATCATCACCTATGGTTTGTACGTTTCTTGCTCAAGGTTCTAAGTCCTCGCTCCCTGTTGTTCATAGATGTGCCGCCCTTCAGCATATGCTAATTCATGCCCCTGCCTGTGTTATATATACTGATGGGTCTAAAAGGGATGGGAAGGCTGGTTGTGCTGCAGTTTCAGAGGCTTCTGTTTTTAGCTTGGCTTTATCCCCATATTCATCTGTTTTTACTGCTGAATTGCGAGCATTGTTGGGGGCAGTTGATATGGTCCCTTCCTTTCCAGTCAACACCCCTCGGGTGGTTATTTATAGTGACTGCCTGACTGCCCTTATGGCGTTACAAGATCTTTCTACGAGGGATCCACTTATTTCCACTATTCTCCGCCGAATACATGACCTTTCCTTGGTCAATTGGAATATCCAGTTTTGCTGGGTTCCTGCCCATGTGGGCATTGCGGGTAATGAGATAGCAGATCGGCTCTCTAAAACAGCCTGTATCAGTCCTGGAGCAGGTCCTCTCTTGCGCCTGTCTGACATGAAAGCCGTAGTTCGAGAAATCATCTATCGTGCGTGGCAACGTGAGTGGTCTTCACAACCCCTTACCATCCATCTTCGTGCTATCAAAGATGTGGTTTCCGTGTGACTTTCCTCTTTTCAGGACAGGCGCAGGGACCAAGTCGTACTCACTCGTCTACGAATTAGTCATACCCACTACACACATGGACACGTAATGGCCACTCCACATGCTCCTCCCCCGTGGTGCGCTACTTGTGACACTAGCATTACTGTGCGGCACTTTCTCATCGAATGCCCACTATATGGTCGACAGCGACAGCGTTACTTTTTCTCAGCCTTCTCTTCAATCTATCCTGTCTGACAATCCTTCCTTTGATATTGTCAACTTATTTGCTTTCCTTAAAGAAATTAACATCTTTCATCTGATCTAATGTCTCATACTTTCTTCTAGTCATATTTTATTGTATTTTTTAATGTTGTTTCTTTTCTTTCTTTTTATGATGAACACATTTTGTTGATTTTACCCTGATTTTTTCTATTCTTTTATCCATTTCCACTTTTAACCTCTCCCCAGCCTTATGAGGGCTTCTGCTCAGTTGGCTGTTGACAATAGTTTTTATTATATTATTATTATTATATATATATAATATATATATATATATACAGTATATATATATATATATATATAGATATATATTATATATATATTATATATATAATATATATATATATATATATTATATATATATATATATATATATATATATATATATATATATATATATAATATACTATAATATTATATATATATAGTATATATATATATATATATACAGTATATATATATATATATATATATATATATATATATATATATATATATACTCTATATACCGTATATATATATTATTTTTTTTATTTCTGTGAATAAGGGAGACAAAAGCCAGAACTGCCTGCAGCGAGTGCCTCCTCCAGAGTCGAAAGAGGACAGGGCCAAAATCAAGGGACGTTCGAGCCAAAATGCCTGGATACACCGAGTTTTGAAGCAATTTAAGTCATAGGAAGAGGGAAAGGCTGATTCTGTGAGAGTTCCAGAGCTCAGCAGTTGAATAGAAGAAAATCTGAGAATAGAATTTCACTCTTGTGTTGGAGAGTTTGGCAGAGTAGGGTGGGATTGTAATGCAAGATGGGTACTATGTACCCTACATAGAGGAAGTGGTATACACTGGGAAAGCTCCGAGGAACACTGATTATTGTAGTAACAATACAATAGCGATAGAGATGCAACATTGCGGCGAAGAGAGAGAGAGATTGCAGAGAGTTGGTGAGTGGATGGTGTTACGACCGGGACTCGTATAAAACAAGGGCTCTTAATCATTGGACTAGAAAGGTACACAGCCACAACGGTAACACTAGATCCAACCCTTGAACTTATAATGCCGGCGCACAAAAACACCTATACCCTCCAGAGTTAAATCTGCGATAACGGGGTATCCTATAACTCGGTATAAATGCACTACTACTACAGGCTGATGATCTCTGATACAGCCTGATCACAACAACATACAATTACGTTAATAAGGTATACGAGGAAAAGGATAGAGAGCTTAATTAAATCACTGAAATGATTTAATGCAAACAAGAAGAAGGTATAATTAAAGTTACTCTAAACAATAATAAACTGTCACTCCTATATTAAAGAAAGTGAACGAAAGTCCTAAAGCATCGAGCAGGAATCTTCTGAAGAAAGTCTGATGCTGCTTAAGATGATCGAATCGGATTTTGAACTGTTATATGAAGCAGGAACAAGATATGACAAGTGTAGGGACATACAGGGTTAACTGGCACGGGAATAATAATAAATGCGCAATAGTATTATCTCCAACAACAAAAGAAGTATTTCCTCAGGCAACTCAAAAAGCCTGCTCGGGTTGTGCAACTCAACAACAACCAAGGCTTACAGTCAACGTGAATAAAAATACTGCATACATAACATAAGAGCTTATAATCCTAATCGGGTGTCTGCTAGGCTAATAAAGTCTAGCTGGGATGTCGTAGGCTAGGAAACAATGGCTGAGCAAGCGGCTCGTAACCTAGCTAGGTCCTTAACCCGTTGAGCCCCGGCTAGTTATAATATTTTGTTCACCCCAGTCCCAAGCCATTTTCACTTATTTTTTTTGTTTGCTAAAATGGAAGACAAGGATGAGAAATGAAAAAAAAACAAAAAAAAATCACCTCTGACATTTTTTTTTGGGGGGGGGCCGGTGGGGGGTTGGGTGGGGGGAGCTTCAAACAAATTTGTTGAGCCAAAATGGAAGAGAATGGTGAGAAATGAACACACAAATAAAAAAAAAAATCATTTCGGTCATTTGGGGGGCGGGGGGGGGGTTTCAATAGTTCGTCTCCCCCGCATGACCACCCGCCCGGGAGCACTAGGGTAAAAACTGAGTATGGCATTGTACGGCATACATCCTAAGGAGTATCTCACATAAATCTCAAGCCTCTAGCTCCCATACGACCGGAGTAATGAAGGTTCAAAGTGGCGGTAAACTAGGGGTGTAAACTATCCCCACTAAGCCCACCACCACCAGCCGCGCGGCTGTCTCGGCCCGCTCACACCTACTGGCCCGGCTCCCCCACACACTACGGTACCGCCCCCTCCTATTCTCCCGCCATTTCCTACCTTACGAGCCACGTAAGTGTTTTTTATATGTCGGACGCACGTGATGCGTCGCTGGGAGTTGGTGATCAAAGACTGCCGACGCAACACGTGCGACGCTGGGTCTCAACGGGTTAAGACTGTGCGGCCAAATTACGTTAATTGACGGGGTGCTCTCTTGAGAGATCCAGATCGCTAGTATCTGGTTCTCTCCTGGCGACCCTCTCAAAGTCAAAGCAAAACGAGTTAGCACAGTGTTGGGTGGCAGAGGCAAAAGCCCTCACTCGCAACACAGTGCTAAACTCACAAGGTCCACAGTCAGAAAGACCACCTAGGCTTCCCACGCATCCGTTGCGATTGTACAAGTTCAACAAAACCTGGTACACATCGGAAATCACAACACGAGTAGCCTTACCCCAGTCTAGCATTAAATAGCCCAGCAGACAGCCAAGGAATAGGTAGGGAGACACCGTGAGTGTGTCGAACCTCTACAGACAAAATGGTAACCCCTCCAAAAATGCCTAACTAAACATGTAATATCTGAGAGCTTCAGCATATAATACGATGGCCGATATATGAAATCGTGCAGAACCAAAGGGGAGTTATGATATTAAATAGAGTGGAAGAATGAGAGGTAAGAAGTTGAGAGAGAGAGAAAGTGCTCTATAGGTAGAAGTCGGGGGACAGGTGGCAAGGGAGATGTTAAGGGTATGCTGGTCAGGCAAGCTCTGAGGAAGGTAGCTTCTCGGGACCCCCAGGATCACACAAATGCATGGTGGTCAGCCAATCACAGGCCGCTACGTCACCAGGCATCAGGCCTGCAGAAGGCGCCAGGAACCACCAGCCAATCAAAACCGAGAGAAAGCCCACGCGGGCGAGGGACTCCTCCGGGAGGGAGGAAGGAGGAGGGAAATCAACACTCACTGCCCCACGCTGCTCGCTCGATCTTTCTCTCTCAACTTCACTACAATGCATCTTATGTTCTACTCATGATATAAAATATAATGCATTGTCACAGGCGAAAATAAAGACCACTTCTATACTGCCTGTGACATGACGATTCGCAAGAAAGAAAGTACAACATTGTAGATAGACTGTAGCCCATTTCACTGCCCTGGCAAGTGCTAGTGGCTACCGGGAGGCGATTCTGCCAACGCTGGCAGGCATCACAATGGGGAGTTAATGATACGAAAGGCTTTCCTTTCTACTCTGTCTAGGAGTGCGGTGTGCGAGGATCCTCCCCACACATGTGAGCAATTCTCAATACAAGGTGGTACTGTGCCCCTGTACAGAGTAAGAAGCTGCGCAGGGGTAAAGAACCCCTTGAGGCGGTTGAGCACACCCAGCTTCTGGGAGGCTACCTTAGCAAGACTGGTAATATGGGCTTTCCAAGTGTGAGCAAAAGAAAAAGAGACACCGAGAATATTGAGAGAAGATGAAGGATTGATTTTTGTATTGTTGAGTTGTAAGGGATAGTCCTCTGGAGGTTTTGAACGGGTAGTAAGATGGAGAAAATGGGTCTTGGAAGCATTAATTGCAACAAGGTTTTCTCTACCTCAATTGGAAATAGTAGCTAGATCAGAAGATAAGTGTTCTATGGCTTCCTTACGTTTGTCTTTTATGGGATTGCTGGCTGGGGTGTTCAGGGAAAACTAATTGAGTAGTGTAAGGTAGAGTTGCCTGCGTATGAATGGATGGGACTCTGGAGTTACTTTTGAGAAGATCATTTATGAAAATTAGAAAGCGAATAGGAGATAGGACAGAACCCTGAGGAACACCGAAGTTGATTGAATGAGGAAGTGAGCGATGGCCGTCCACAACTGCAGCTATGGAACAGTCGGAAAGGAAATTAGAGACAAAGGCACAGATGGAGGGATAGAAACCAAAGGAGGGTACTTTAGAAATTAAAGATTTGTGCCAGACTCTACCGAAGGCCTTCGCTATGTCTAGTGCAACAGAAAAAGTCTCACCCAAGTTCCGAAAGGAGGATGACCAAGAGTTAGTAAGATATGAAAGAAGATAACCAGTAGAGCAACCCTTAAGGAAGCCATACTGGTGATCTGAGAGCAGATTATAAGAAGAGAAATGCTTAAGAAATTTGGAAGCAAGAATAGTTTCAAAAACTTTAGAGATACAAGAGATGAGAGCAATTGGACGATAGTTGGAGGGTTGAGAGCGGTCACCCTTCTTGGGGACAGGTTGAATGAGAGCAAACTTCCAGCAAGAAGGAAAGACGTTAGAGGAGAGACAGAGACAAAAGAGTTTGCCTAGGCAGGGGGTCAGCACGGAAGCACAGTCTTTAAGTACAACACGAGGAACACCGTCCGGACCGTACGCCTTCTTAGTATTAAGCCCAGAGAGCGTAGAAAGTATATCTTTAGAAGAGATTAGAATATTAGGCATAAGTAGGAGAGAGGGGGATGGAGAGGGAGGATTAGCACCGGAATCATCCAAGGTAGAGTTTCTGGCAAAAGTTTGAGCGAAGAGTTCAGCTTTGTCAGAGGAAGAAGTGATGGTTGTGCCATCAGAGTGGAAAAGACGAGGAAGAAAAGTTGTTGGAGAGGTTTTAGGTTTTAGGCTAGCTTGGGAAGAGCTAGAGTTGGATAGTTCAGTGCATTAATTATTGATGAAAGAGTGCTTGGCAAGTCGAAGAACAGATTTGGCTTGATTCCTGGCAGAAACATAAGAAGAATGTGATTCTTGAGTTTTAAGGTGTCCGTACCGTTTGAATGCTTCCTCCTTGTTGTGGACAGCAGTAGAACAAGCGTGAGTAAACCAATATTTTCTTGCATTAGACTGGGAGAAAGAAAATGGAATGTAGCTTCCATGCCCGAGAGGATTACCTTGGTAATGCTTTCAGCGCTCTCCGAGGGTCCTCGGCCTCGGCCACGGAAGCAGAAGTAATTCCATGGGAAATCAAAGAAGTACTGCCGGAGAGCCTCCCAGTCGGCAGCGCCAAAGTGCCATAAGCGCCGCTGGCTGGGAGGATCGGATGGCCGTACTGAAGAGATAGGACAAGTGACGAAGATAAGTTTATGGTCGGAGGAACCCAAAGGAGAGAAAAGATTGACAGTATAAGAAGAAGGGTTAGAAGTCGGAAATAAGTCAAGAATGTTGGGCCGATCTCTGAAGCGATCCGGGATACGGGTGGGTTGCTGGACCAGCTGCTCTAGGTCATTTATGATAGAATAGAATAGAATATATAGAATATATACTGTATATACTGTATATATATATATATATATAAACAATATAAAAAGTTGGGATTGGGCCTGATTAATATATATATATATATATATATATTTTCTTTAATACATACGAGGTTGAAAGAAATGGCAATTTCTGCGTTGGAAATTTTATTATTCAAAGTTTCCAGGTCTCTGATGAGTTTTCGCTGGGTGGGCAGGAAGTAGATGAAGGAGATGAGCAAAATTCATGGTGGTACAGGGTTAAATAAATGTACATGATGATACAGGATATACGACGCGTTTCACTGGACAACCAGCATTATCAAGTAAGGAAGGAATGATATAAAAGGTAAACAGGAAGGGTATATATAGAGGGTGGAGGATCAGAGGAGGCGGAAAACAGGGGGCAAAAGTCTGCTATTGGTGGAAGCGTAAACTAGGAGAGAGAAGGGGTTAACCGATTCACGCATGCGCACTGGATGCGGAATGGTGGTCAGTAGGTGGGGTCGAAGCTGATTGGCTGCGTGTCGAGGGGCGTGGCCTAAGTTGTGTGGCGCCTGCAGAAGACGAAGCTGAAGGAGGTAGCGCGGGGGGCTGCGGTTAAGGGCACCGGGGGGCGAGGAGGGGTGTTAGGTCCTGTAGGGTAGTGCCTTTTGGCAGAAGGAAGGATCTGAAGGTCCAGAGTTTGGTTGTTGATGTTGGGATGTAAGGCTTGGATATATAAAGCTTCGAGTATAGGTAATCTCCTTGGGTCACTTTCTTTATCGAGTATGGTGGTGTGTTTCTCTAACTCGTTGCGTGTGAGGTGAGGGTGGTTAGGGGTGAGATAGTGGTCTTTGATGGCTCCAGCCTGAAGGTGAAGAGTTAACCGACGTGAAAGACGAGTCTGCGTCATACCAATATAGGAATGAGGTCCACAGTCCTCATAATTACAGGTATGTTGGTAAATGACGTGATCGTCGGTCATCGGGCTCTTTATCTTGGTGGAGGCTGGTTTGTTGCGGAGAACGAGGTTGGAGGTCTTGGGGGATTTGTAATAAATTATTAATTTGATTTTGTTTTCCGGGTTGGTTGGGTGGACATGCTTGGAGATTATTTCTTTTAAGACGGCCTCGTCATTTTTGTGTTCAGAGGACATGTAATTGCGGTAGAAGATCTTAATTTCATTGGGGGGGTCAATGTTGGGAGGGCTTTGGGTGTACCATTTTTCAAGATGGTGGTTGATGGTGCTGGAGATGTCAGAGTTGGAGTATCCGTTATTTACTAAAACTTGGGATAGTCTTTCTAGTTCCTGGTGGGTGTCGGGCCAGGTAGAGCAGTGCGTGAGGGCTCTCCTAACATAGGCGGAGATGGAGGATAGAAGATAACGGCGGGGGCATTCACTATCGCCGTTGAGGCATTGTCCTGTGTTAGTAGGTTTAATGTAGACGGTGGTTTTGAACCCATGGTCGTTCAGAGCTACGAGGATGTCAAGGAAGGGGAGTTGTCCATTGTTAGATTTTTCAAAGGTGAAGTTAAGTCCGGAGGAGGTCATAAGCGACGCTGGAGTTCCTGTAGTTCGTGGAGGTCCTTGATTTGCACGAAGATGTCATCCACGTATCTACAGTAGACGGCTGGTCGTTGGGCAGCTAGGAGCTTTTCCTCGATGGTACCCATGAAAAAGTTCGCAAAAAGAACTCCTAGGGGGCTGCCCATCGCCCACACCGTCTATCTGCTTGTACATGTTGCCCCGGGGGCAAAGGAAGGGGGCCTCCTTGGTACATAGCTCCAGTAGTGTTTTCAGGTCCTTCTCCGGGATGTCCAGTGTAGGTGTATCAGGGCAATGATAAATTCGACGTAGAATCATGTCAATGGTCCTATCCACTGGCACGTTGGTGAACAGGCTTTCTACGTCGAGAGAGGCGATAGTGTGGTTGTTGTTACGGGGGGCGTCTCGTAAAATTTCCAAGAAATCGTGGGCTGAGTTAAGGTTGAATTGGCTGGGCACGTAGGGGGTGAGGAGGTTGTTCAGGGCCTTGGCGATCTGGTAGGTGGCAGTGGGGATCTGGGAGATGATGGGGCGGAGGGGGTTCCCAGGTTTGTGTGTTTTGATGGTTCCGTACGCATAACCAGGGGTGTATTCTCCGACGAGTTTTTTAAGGTGGATCCCTCCTTGTTTGGCGTTGATGGCGGTGATGGTGGTGTTGGCAATACGTTTGATTTCGTCGGTTGGGTTGCGGGTGATCTTTTTAAATTTAGTGTTGTCACTTAAGATGACGTCCATTTTTCTAAGATATTCCTCCTTGTCATGGATCACGAGGCAGGAAGCTTTATCCGCACGACGGATGATGATGTTGGGGTTGTCTCTTAATAGTTTGGCAGCTTGGAAGTGTTGTTTGTTGAGTATTTTGCTATGGTGAGTTCCTCTGGTTTTGGCGGCTTCAGCCTGGAGAGTAGGTTGTAGGGCGGGAGTAGTGGTGACCTTGCCATCCTTCTTGAGTCGTAGGATGTCGTCCAGGAGGATTTCCGTTTCTAGGCGTCCTACAACCTACAACCTACTCTCCTCGCTGATGCCGCCAAAACCAGAGGAACTCACCATAGCAAAATACTCAACAAACAACACTTCCAAGCTGCCAAACTATTAAGAGACAACCCCAACATCATCATCCGTCGTGCTGATAAAGCTTCCTGCCTCGTGATCCATGACAAGGAGGAATATCTTAGAAAAATGGACGTCATCTTAAGTGACAACACTAAATTTAAAAAGATCACCCGCAACCCAACCGACGAAATCAAACGTATTGCCAACACCACCATCACCGCCATCAACGCCAAACAAGGAGGGATCCACCTTAAAAAACTCGTCGGAGAATACACCCCTGGTTATGCGTACGGAACCATCAAAACACACAAACCTGGTAACCCCCTCCGCCCCATCATCTCCCAGATCCCCACTGCCACCTACCAGATCGCCAAGGCCCTGAACAACCTCCTCACCCCCTACGTGCCCAGCCAATTCAACCTTAACTCAGCCCACGATTTCTTGGAAAATTTTACGAGACGCCCCCCGTAACAACAACCACACTATCGCCTCTCTCCATGTAGAGGGCCTGAGCACCAACGGGGCAGTGGATAGGACCACTGACATGATTCTACGTCGAATTTATCATTGCCCTGATACACCTACACTAGACATCCCGGAGAAGGCCCTGAAAACACTACTGGAGCTATGTACCAAGGAGGCCCCCTTCCTTTGCCCCCGGGGCAACATGTACAAAGCAGATAGACGGTGTGGCGATGGGCAGCCCCCTACGAGTTCTTTATGCGAACTTTTCATGGGTACCATCGAGGAAGAGCTCCTAGCTGCCCAACGACCAGCCGTCTACTGTAGATACGTGGATGACATCTTCGTGCAAATCAAGGACCTCCACGAACTACAGGAACTCCAGCGTCGCTTCATGACCTCCTCTGGACTTAACTTCACCTTTGAAAAATCTAACAATGGACAAACTCCCCTTCCTCGACATCCTCGTAGCTCTGAACCACCATGGGTTCAAAACCACCGTCTACATTAAACCTACTAACACAGGACAAAGCCTCAACGGCGATAGTGAATGCCCCCGCCGTTATCTTCTATCCTCCATCTCCGCCTATGTTAGGAGAGCCCTCACGCACTGCTCACCTGGGCCGACACCCACCAGGAACTAGAAAGACTATCCCAAGTTTTAGTAAATAACGGATACTCCAACTCCGACATCTCCAGCACCATCAACCACCATCTTGAAAAAATGGTACACCCAAAGCCCTCCCAACATTGACCCCCCCAATGAAATTAAGATCTTCTACCGCAATTACATGTCCTCTGAACACAAAAATGACGAGGCCGTCTTAAAAGAAATAATCTCCAAGCATGTCCACCCAACCAACCCGGAAAACAAAATCAAATTAATAATTTATTACAAATCCCCCAAGACCTCCAACCTCGTTCTCCGCAACAAACCAGCCTCCACCAAGATAAAGAGCCCGATGACCGACGATCACGTCATTTACCAAGATACCTGTAATTATGAGGACTGTGGACCTCATTCCTATATTGGTATGACGCAGACTCGTCTTTCACGTCGGTTAACTCTTCACCTTCAGGCTGGAGCCATCAAAGACCACTATCTCACCCCTAACCACCCTCACCTCACACGCAACGAGTTAGAGAAACACACCACCATACTCGATAAAGAAAGTGACCCAAGGAGATTACCTATACTCGAAGCTTTATATATCCAAGCCTTACATCCCAACATCAACAACCAAACTCTGGACCTTCAGATCTTTCCTTCTGCCAAAAGGCACTACCCTACAGGACCTAACACCCCTCCTCGTCCCCCGGTGCCCTTGACGCAGCCCCCCGCGCTACCTCCTTCAGCTTCGTCTTCTGCAGGCGCCACACAACTTAGGCCACGCCCCTCGACACGCAGCCAATCAGCTTCGACCCCACCTACTGACCACCATCCCGCATCCAGTGCGCATGTGTGAAGCGGTTAACCCCTTCTCTCTCCTAGTTTACGCTTCCACCAATAGCAGACTTTTGCCCCTGTTTTCCGCCTCCTCTGATCCTCCACCCTCTATATATACCCTTCCTGTTTACCTTTTATATCATTCCTTCCTTACTTGATAATGCTGGTTGTCCAGTGAAACGCGTCGTATATCCTGTATCATCATGTACATTTTTTAACCCTGTACCACCATGAATTTTGCTCATCTCCTTCATCTACTTCCTGCCACCCAGCGAAAACTCATCAGAGACCTGGAAACTTTGAATAATAAAATTTCCAACGCAGAAATTGCCATTTCTTTCAACCTCGTATGTATTAAAGAAAATTTATTACCTGGCTTTACTAACATATATATATATATATATATATATATATATATATATTATATATATATATATATATATATATATATATATATATATATATATATATATATATATATATATTTATATATATATATATACGAAATTAAAGAGTGAGTGAGAGAGAGAGAGAGATGCAGTGCATTATATCATAATATATTCAATATATAAACAAACAGTATACCCAACTTTATACAAATATTAACAGCCCAACAAAAAAATAACAAAATAGCTTGTACTTTAAAACGAATACAATACATTATTACTACCAAAGCAACATATATAAACACAATCATGCATTACAAACAAAACAGATCACTTCATCTACGCACATTAACACCTTACGAGCGGCCTATGCGGTTTATTTATGTGTACCGCACAGCGGGGTGTTTTTAGCCAAAATAGGGCTGTTTACGTGATCATTTTCATGCCTAAATAAGACCCAGAACGTAAAACAAGTACCTATCCCTGAAAGGGCATAAACAGAGCTTTCGAATGACACCATAACGATCCTTGTATGATGGATAGTTTTCTTGCAATAACCGTGCAACGCGAGTGCAAAAAGCAGGTAATTCGGTACTTTCAGTACATAATTGAGTATGTAGCGAGTGAGAGAGGGAGGAGGGAGCTGAGATTTGTGTCAGTAGGTTCGCCGCGGTGGTCTGGAGCAGTCATACGCTCGCTAGTCTCCTGCCACCACTTGTCTCTCTCTCTCAGCCACATTACGTGCTGAAATTGCCACTCGAGTTATGTCGAGCGCCGCCACATAGTCCAGCTTTATTTAACTCGACTTATGTTGCTCGCCGCTAATTAAGGGTTAAGTCCTGACCACCTCGCTAGGATCGCAAGGGCTGTATGGTCAGTGTATCTATATACATCTATGCATGTAAATCTATGTATGTACATCTCTTTCTCTCTCTCTCTCTCACACACACACACACACACACCTTTCCCATTCTTAAGTAAGCCATTTTAGATTTACAGAAGAGTGACCATTACTTGCATTACTGCATGTCCACAAACATTTCAGTAATGTAAGCATGTTTCCTTTTTTTTTTTTTTTTTTTTTTTTTTTTTTTATTAACACACACACACACACACACACACACACATACATACACATATACAAACTTATATACGCATACACACTCTCTCTTTTAAATGCCACACACCAATACGCGCATATACAATAAAAACAAACTATTGACCCGGTATGAAATACAAGGAGGTTTGAGGCATGTTCTCTGAGGCCCAATATAGCTCTTAACCCGTGGAGCCCCGGCTAGTTTTGTATTGTTTGTTCACCAGATCCCGGCCGGTTTTCAAAAAATGGTTTTATTCCAGAAACAATAGCGAATGGGTTAGGAATGAAGAAAAAACCACGAAAAACCGCTCAAAAAGCTTAAAGAATGGAGGTCCTACAGAGCCCCCGAAAACGTATTTTACAAGAGTAAAAAATTGAAGGCAATTACCCCCAAAAACCAGGTTATTGCGCGCTCACGCGCACGCACGTGGACTCTGAGAGTTTTCAACCATCGGCACGGTTGTGTGGGATGCGTACACAGTTCCCATACAGATCTGAGCCCTCTCGAGTGGCTACACCTGAGGTTACGGTCGGAGCAATTAGGGTGACTCGTCAGACGCGTCGCTGGGGCTGTGCGTTACATACATCGCCGACGCACCAGACGCGTCGCTGGTGCTGGACGGGTTAAGGCACCTTGCAATTTCACCTCTATCTCTCTCTCTCTGTTTCTATTCATGTCTCTATCTCTCCCTCCCTCCCCTCTCCCCCCCCCCCTCTCTCTCTCTCTCTCTCTCTCTCTCTCGTTTTAGCATATTATATTTCAATTTGATTATATCTTTGAAATGGATTGCAATATACAGCATGTGTTATGCAATATGAATATATATTATGTTCTCTCTCTCTCTCTCACACACACACACTCTCTCTTTCTCTCTCTCTCTCAGATCTTGCCAAAGTGATCGATTTTAGTGGGGCCTCACCTTAAAATATGCAAGGTAGTTTTAGGCTCGCCACGTAATCAAAGACATTGGCAAATTGGACGCAGTGTAGCGAAGATCTACCAAATTAGTTTTTCTCTCAGAAGTAGATCTTTTTGGACCTTTACTGTTTTACTCCATTAGTTTGGTGATTTGAAGTCATTTCACCTCATTAGTATGGTGATTATAAAACACTGCATCCAATTGACCACTTGCGAGTTTCAGGCTGTAAGGAAGTTGGTGCCGTGAACATCGATATTTAACAGAAATGCAAGAATAATGTACGTTTCTGGTGGATAAATGGTATGTTAAATTGGATTATATATTATATTAATAAATGCACTACGACTGTATTTAAGCTGTAAATTCTGTTAAATATCGTTTTCTACAGCTCCAACTTCCTTATAGAACGAAACTCGCAAGTCGGCAATTCCTGTGTCGGTTAATTGAGGGAGAACAAAAGCGAGCCTACATATTATTATGTTCCCTCCACCAAACAGACTTTACTCCTAAACTCAATTAATGAAATCAACAAATACATATGGCAGTCCAGGGATTCGAACCTAGGATTATCGCACCGAAATTCAGTGCACTTATCCATTGCGCTACGAAGACAGCTAAAGAATGGTGGACAAGCCTACGATTTATTATGCAGTTTCGGATCCTGCATATCAATCTAAGCATGTACACACATTCCAACTCCGCTATCATAGGCTATGGATAGATGAATGGAAGGAGTAATTAATGGGGCATTAACCCTAAGGAAGGCCTCTCTATAAACTACCCCTGAACCTGAATGAATTATTATGTTCCCTCCACCAACCGACTTTACTCCTAAACTCAATTAATGAAATCAACAAATATATGTGGCAGTCGAGGGATTCGAACCTAGGATGCTCACACCGAAATTCAGTGCATTTATCCATTGCGCTGCGAAGACAGTTAAAGAATATTTAAGGGACCTATAGCCTACTTTTTAAGGGGGGTCACCTGCTTTGTTTTCTTTCCTATTCTATCATTCTCTGGCTTGTATCTATTCGGCCCCATTCAGCCTACTGTTTTAAGAAATTTATCCCCATTCAAGTGTCGATGTTTTCCTGGCGAGCGATAGCTAGCTAACATTGTATGGAGAAATCCGGCTTCGCAGGAAAAATATTTCTATCGAAAAATGTACAAAATTAGCCTGCTGTCCAAAACATTTAAAACAAAAATGTTGGCTTCCTGATGCTCGCCAGAAAAAAAAATCGACACCTAGATGGGGATAAATGTCTTAAAACAGTAGGCTGAATGGGGCCGAATGGATACAACCCAGAGAAAGAGGGAGAGAGCTAAAAGTTAACGAGGTGGGCCCCCTTAACCCTTATTTAGCGGCGAGCAACATAAGTCGAGTTAAATAAAGCTGGACTATGTGGCGGCGCTCGACATAGGTCGAGTGGCAATTTCAGCACGTAATGTGGCTGAGAGAGAGAGACAAGTGGTGGCAGGAGACTAGCGAGCGTATGACTGCTCCAGACCACCGCGGCGAACCTACTGACACAAATCTCAGCTCCCTCCTCCCTCTCTCACTCGCTACATACTCAATTATGTACTGAAAGTACCGAATTACCTGCTTTTTGCACTCGCGTTGCACGGTTATTGCAAGAAAACTATCCATCATACAAGGATCGTTATGGTGTCATTCGAAAGCTCTGTTTATGCCCTTTCAGGGATAGGTACTTGTTTTACGTTCTGGGTCTTATTTAGGCATGAAAATGATCACGTAAACAGCCCTATTTTGGCTAAAAACACCCCGCTGTGCGGTACACATAAATAAACCGCATAGGCCGCTCGTAAGGTGTTAAGCTACTGCGATAATTTGACTCGTCCCCATTTTAATAAATCTGTAATAATCGCTAATAATCTCTAATAATTTCCAATAAAATGGAGCGAAAAAGTTAATAAAATGGAGCGAAACATTTGGGTTCCTGAAAGACCCATCTTGGACTAAATAGGGTTAAGGGGTTAGTGCTTGGTTTTTGGTCTATGTTTTTATTAACCCTCTCGCATTCTTACGACGCGATCGCGTCATAACGCCACCAGCCCAAGAGTGGTCGTATGACGCAATTGCATCATAATGCCACCCGTAAGTTAGAAATATTTGTGGAAAATAAGTTTATGACGCGATTTTGACGCATTTTTGGCTGGTAAGTTAGGCCTCAGTAAGTTACAAAAGGAAATATCTGGCAACCCCCTAGCGTCCCTGGGAGAGGAGTGTGGGCCTTTGTTTCAACAGTAGTGACCCGGCAGCCAGTCTGTGAGGTAGGACTCCCGGCCCTTGAAATCTCGTCTTGCCTCCATTGCCCGCCATGGAGCGGCTTTCAGGCGGGCAAATCTGGATTATTTATGTACCAAGTGGCAGTGTATATCAATTTGTGGCTACGTAATATATTTTATGCATATAACTCGTGATTTGTGACTGTGCCTCGTTGCTCGCCTCTCCATAGCCAGCCATGTGGTGTTTAGGCAGCCAGAATGGACCCAGTGGAAGTGTTGTGAACTGTGAATAATAATAATTATATCATATTTCGTAGGGTTAGTGTAGTAAGCATTCGTAGTCACATTCCTAACTTATTATGTTAGGTTTGTGATTACGAATGTAAACTAGGCTATACGTGTGTCATATATATATTGCCCTAAAACCTTCATTTTCGCTTGAAAGACCAATATATTTATCAATAAATACTACCTACGAAGTATAATAAAGTTGTAATTACGAAATATAGTTGTGTTTTGCCCATTTTTGGCAATTTTGTATGCCTAATTTGGGCAATTTTTGAGTGAATACACAGTTTTATTTGAGTGAAGTAACTGACAGTGAAGTGTGGAGAATTATAAACTAATTTTTTATACAAAAATGTCACGGTAAGTAAAAATATATCACGGTAAGTAGCCTGACAAAGAACAGACAAGACTTTTATGCGACACTCTACACTACATACAGCAGTGAACTCTTGGACGGCCACAGATGTCTGGGTAAAGTACCTAATCCCATAATTACTTGCCCGCGGGGTCCCCACTCCTTGAATGTTTCCTCCAGTGCTGGTATATTTTATATGTTTAGGCATATTATATTTATTTTATATATATATATATCGTATATATATATATATATATATATATATATATATATATATATATATATATATATATATATATATATATATTTTGTTTTATTCCTATCCTCAAGGGTGTCTATCGGATCAGCCCCTAGGTCCAGAGCAAGGGCGAGGCCCATAATAGAGTATTTATATTTTTATTTCATTTATATATATTTTTTTTTTTATTCCTCTTCCTTAGGGTGTCTATCGGATCAGCCCCTAGGTCCAGAGCAAGGGCGAGGCCCATAATCGAGTCTTTATATTGTTATTTTGTGTATATATATTTTTTTATTTTTTTATTTATATATATATATTTTTTCCTCTTCCTTAGGGTGTCTATCGGATCAGCCCCTAGGTCCAGAGCAAGGGCGAGGCCCATAATCGAGTCTTTATATTGTTATTTTGTGTATATATATATATATTTTTTTTTTTTTTTTTTCATTTTATTTATATATTTTTTGTATTTATATATATATATATTTTTCCTCTTCCTTAGGGTGTCTATCGGATCATCCCCTAGGTCCAGAGCAAGGGCGAGGCCCATAATCGAATGTTTATATTGTTATTTTGTGTATATTTTCATATATTTGATTTATTTTTGTTTGTATTTATTTAATTTAATTTATTTCATTTATATTTTTATTTTATTTATATATAGTTTTTTCCCCTCTTCCTTAGGGTGTCTATCGGATCAGCCCCTAGGTCCAGAGCAAGGGCGAGGGCCATAATCGAGTCTTTATATTGTTATTTTGTGTATATTTTCATTTATTTTATTTATTTTTGTTTTATTTATTTATTTTATTCTATTTATATTTTTATTTTATTTATATATTTTTGTTTTCCTCTTCCTTAGGGTGTCTATCGGATCAGCCCCTAGGTTCAGAGCAAGGGCCAGGCCCATAATCGAGTATTAAATTGTTATTTTGTGTATATTTTCATTTATTTTATTTGTTTTTGTTTTTATTTATTTTATTTTATTTACTTAATTTTATTTATATTTTTATTTTATTTATATATTTTTTTCCCTCTTCCTTAGGGTGTCTATCGGATCAGCCCCTAGGTCCAGAGCAAGGGCGAGGCCCATAATTGAGCCTTTATATTGTTATTTTGTGTATATTTTAATTTATTTTATTTATTTTTGTTTTTATTTATTTTATTTTATTTATTTTATTTTATTTTATTTATATTTTATTTTTATTTTTTCCCTGTTCCTTAGGGTGTCTATCGGATCAGCCCCTAGGTCCAGAGCAAGGGCGAGGCCCATAATCGAGTCTTTATATTGTTATTTTGTTTGTATTTGTTTTTGTTTGATTTATTATTGTTCCTTAGGGTGTCTATTGGAACAGCCCCTAGGTCCAAAGCAAGGTCGAGGCCCATAATCAAGTATTTGTATTGGTATTTTGTTTATATATTTTTTTTTTTTTATTTATTATTGTTCCTTAGGGTGTCTATCGTATCAGCCCCTAGGTCCAGAGCAAGGGCGAGGCCCATAATCGAGTATTTATATTATAATTTTGTTTATATTTTATTTTGTTTTATTTATTATTGTTTATTTATTTTATTTTATTTATTTTATTTTATTTATATTTTTATTTTATTTATTTTATATATATATATACCGTATACCGGTATATATATATTTTGTTTTTCTTGTCTCCTTTCCTGTTGTGTTGTTCCTGTTCCCCTGTTGTGTTGTTCCTGTTCCCCAGGGTGTCTGGCCAAACAGCCCCAAGGTATAAATATATTCTTATAATGCCAAACTATGACTACGTCATGGTGTTCCCCCATTTGAATTACAAAATGCGGAACTATACCGTCATGAATCCATTATACTCACGTCATCTGGAATCGGACAATGCCAAACTATGACTACGTCATGGTGAACTATGCCAACATCATATGGATCCAGTGATGGCGAACTTGCGTCCTGACAACTATCAACGTCAATTACATTTTTCCGTTATTTCCTTTTCTTGGTTTCAGCATCATAACCCAACTCCTGCCTGCCGCCATACGCCAGCCTGCCGCCATACGCCAGCTGCCATGTCAAAGGACAACAGACAATCCATGAAACACCGTTTGCGGGACTCCGAGGTGGAGGATGTGGTGAACGAGGTGCTGGACCTGACGACGGAGAGCGAGACGGAGAGCGAGAGTCAGTCGGACGAGTGGTCGACTGAGGATGAAGATTGGGCTTCACCTCCGCCCAAGCGACTCCGGCCACTCCGCGACGACGCCCACGCCTCAGCCGATCCACCATCAGCCGAACCAGCCCCAGCAACGGCGGATCCACCAACACCACCACCAGCCGAACCAGCCCCAGCAATGGCAGATCCACCACCACCACCACCACCATCCATCCCATCCACTACATCCCATCCCATCTACATCTATACCAGTCCCTAACATCACCGATTCCCTCCTACCATCACCCAAATTCCCCCAACTTCACAATTCACCTCCATCCACCTCGTGTGGCGGTGCCTCATCCTTGCTTCCAGCAGGATCATCACCCAGCAGCCCACACATGTTTGCTACGCTACCTGCAGTGGGCACTTTAGATACCCCGCCTTCGCATGTCTTGGGAACGGTCACCCCCACAGTGTCCCCCTTCAGCGACACAGCGTTGACCCCCTCGGCATTTGTTCTGCCTGAGCATCGAGCCGCAATGCGTGCTGAGGTTGCTGAAGCCGCACTGCGTGCTCAGGTTGTTGCTGAGGTGCCACGCACAACGTTGAATCTTCCAGGAGCAATCGAGGAGCTTCTTCCCCAAAGGCTTCCTCTTCACCATTCAACAACTGGTACAGCTGCACCAGGTTCACCAGCTCCACACCTTTCACCAGCTGGTGCAGCAGCACCAGGTTCACCAGCTTCACACCTTTCACCACCTGGTGCAGCTGCACCAGGTTCACCAGCTTCTGCATCATCTGATGCAGAAGCCCCCCCCACTCTCCCCCTCGATCTACCACCTAGGCCACGCCGGAGGCCAGGGCCCCGTAGGGGGGTAGGTGGTAGGCCATGGGTGTTCCTCACGGTGGTGCTCGCGGTGGTCGTGGCCGTGCTCGCGATCCTGCCCCCGACCGTGATGCCGGTTGGACCGACGCCCGCTTCCACCCCCAGGTTGGTCTGTAGCGGTGACTATTTGGTTGCCCTTTTACCTCTTACCTTAATTGTCCTGGTTTATGCTTGTAGTTGAGGTTTTCACTGTAAAAACATGTTGAAAGGTAACTTGTTAAGGTATTGATTTGAAGTAAAGACACTGTTGGGTTTTTCTAGGGTTTTATTACCAACAAAATGGATTATGCTTAATTAGGGGCTGGTTTGAGTTATTGATTGTCTTTGTAGGTATTGTAGCTACCCGACTGGGAAATACCTATAGCTTTGCACTATATTATAAAAACAATTAGATTGAGCTATATTCCTGTGATTATATTCTTTCCTGTAAAAGAATAAAGAATAAGAATAGCGAAAATATATAATGGTACACACACTAATTATCGCACAGTATCGCACTGTCACTGTATATGTCACTGTATTAATTACCACGGCCGCATGAAGGGTTCACCTTCCTATGTGGCTGTCTGATCTGCTACTAAACAATGCCTGGGGCTCGAGCGTGCCGGCTTCTGACCAGTGTGGAGTCATACGATACATGTTGCTAGCAATCATAATGGAGTTGCAGCAATACTTTGAGAAGACCGTGGGAACGCTTGCTTACTCTGCAAGAATTGTACCAAGTCCTTTTATAGGTGGGGGAGATGATCTATCTATAGGGAGGTCATTCCCAACTAGAATGTACAGTAGTATACTTAAGTAAGTGAATAACTGTTATAAGGGTGTGAGTTATATATGTGATTATATGAGTTACCCTAGAGTGTACAGTCGCTCAAAATGTGCTGTTATACCGCTCGGCCACATAAAGTGAGGCCCACCGAACATATATATATCATCCCTATCATCCCTATGACTTACAAAACCCTATTCCCAGTGTATAGCAATGCCAAAGAAAGTGTGATAAAGGTGAGGACCAAAACTTACACATTAGCATTAACAGGTGCTTACATTTTTTTCCTCACGCCAAAGCAACAGGTGATCAACCCTGAACGGAAGACGAAGGGAGAGACTTACTAGGAAAAGGTTGTTGATGAGAGTCATAGAAGGGGGTTAGTGTAGTAGGAAAAATTATTTCCTGATTAATTAAGAAAACTAAGGTTAGTTGTATTCTGAAGAATTTATGAAATTCATGAGGTTTGAGAGTGCTCGTAAGAGATGATGATGATGTCCAAAGAATTACCAGTGAAAGAATATGTTAATAGGAATGAACTCTGAGGAGAGGTTAGTTATCAAGGCAATATGTTGACGAAAAGGAAGGGTGAAGATTAGTGAAATCCGTACTTCGCAGTGAACAGGTGTCTGACACATCCCATGATTATTAACTATTATTCTAAATCTATACTATGAGCCATTCAGTCACAGATGCTCAAGTCAAGGTAAGGTCGCATACATTTATGTCCGGGGGCAGAGGGAAAACACATACTCAGGACGCTCAGACAGGGGAAGATACGAGGACCTACATGAATAAACGCGTCTTTGTTTGTCACAGTCACAAGTTGAAGTTCGTCGGGGACGAGCAACATGTCTGCTGTACCAGTAAAGGGCAGTAATCATCCGTGTAAAAGAAACGGGAACGACAAAATTCTTCAGTCATTGTAAAATGTGAGGACTGGAACTGAATGTGGACTAAAATGATGAGTGTAATAACTGTATCTATTTATGAGAAATAGAGTATACAATTATCTTACTCAAAATGCGGAAACAGGGCAAACTGTTCCTTCTCTATGGCTGATACTGTACGGAGATGAGCAACAGGTAGTAGATCAATGATGATCCATCTCTGATATCACCGTACTCAATGAATTCATCACATTCGTCTTACTTGTGAGTCGTACATCTATACTTGGGAGTCTTACTTCTAGAATTCTAGACTCTATAGAGCTTTTGCTGCAGTCTCCAGTACAGTGAGTCTCTTTCTTAGCTTTTGTACTTCAGAAGCGTGGGCTTTTCTAAAGAGCTCATAGGAGGGTAGGTCAGCAAATATAACAGTCCTCTCCTTATACGCCGTGAGTGAGCGTGTTTGGCTACCTGGGTAGGATCGTCAGGCAGGGCCAATTGGATCTTCCGTAATTTACGATTTATACGAGCTACACGTGAGCGTTGGAGTATAACTGTAAGTCATAAGTTACGGGGCATTGTCTGATTAGTCAGCAGGAAGGTGAAAGTAGAGTGCTGAACTGCTACTACATCTTCCGCAATTAGCACTCTTCAACTTGGGCTACAAGGGCGCCAGGTTTCAGATACGAGGGTGTCGTAGAATCAACCATAATTAGTGTTCCAAGTAGAAGAAGGGCTTTCATTAACCAGATCATCTTTCTCGGGAGAAAGAGCAATATTCTACTCGTAGGGGTACTAATAGAATACTTCACTCGCCCAGTAGGATGTACGTGGGGAATGGCTTGCTCTGTCAGATATGTGACGTTGACAGAACGATGATGTGTATAGAATACTTCACTCTCTAACTAGAGTGGTCTTACTTGAGTGGTCTCACTTCACTCTCTTACTAGAGTGGTCTTGCTTCACTCTCTTATTAGAGTGGTCTTAGAACGCTCTGCTAGCAGAACGAAGCTTCCGCCTATACTCGTTTGTCTGTGCGGAGTCAGTCTTGGTCGGTGCATTTGGTTGCACCGCCGAAGGTGATAGATCAGGTATAATATGGCCATCTACGGAGAGTTCTGGGCTCACCCGTTTTAACCTGTCACCATGAATTACTTCTACTTTGTTTGTGGTAGGGTCTCGAACCTCATACTTGTTACCGGATGCTGTGTCCGTAACGACATAGGGTCCACTATACTTCAGCGAGAGCTTAGTCATTCTCGTCGGATCTAGGCACATAAATTTGTCACCTACTTCAAGAACAGTTTGGTGTGCTCTTTTGTGCTGTTTCCTTATCATTTCTGCACTGGATGCCTGTAAATGATCTCGGACTTGATGGTGGATCTTGCTAAAGACCTGGAGTTGTCTCTTAGCATAGTCCTCTAGATTGTAGACTGGTGTGCTAGGCTTGGATAGCAGGTCATATGGCAGAATCTTGTCTTGTCCTGGCGTCTTACCTGTAGAGGAGTTTACAGAGCCGTTTACACAAGCTGCCACCTGTGGAAGCCAGTCTTCCCACGCTTCATGGAGCAGGTTTGTTACATGGCGTAGGACTTCTAGGAGTGTCCTATTCATGCGTTCTACCAACCCATTCGAGGCGGGGTGGTATGCTGCAATGTACGATTGCTTGATATTGTAGATATCACAGATACTTGCAATCACCTGGTTCTTGAATTCCAACCCGTTGTCCGAGAGGAGCGTCTTAGGGCAGGAGAACGGACAGATGAGATGCGTTACTAGTGCATGAGCAACTTCATCCGCTGTTTTAGTTTTAAGCGGGGCTAAAACTACGAATCTTGAGAAGAAATCAACACATACTAGAAGATACAGTGAATCCTGGTGACTCCGCGGCAACTTCAGCAAATCGACTGATACAGTGTCAAATGGAAGTGAAGGCGTTGGATACTCCAAGATTGGTGCGGGACCATCACAGGTTCCCTTGTGCTGGGCGCAGGAGAGACATCTTGCTATGTGTTGTTCAACATCCTTTCTCATCGTTTTCCAGTAGTACTTCCTTCTGGTAGCGTCAAGCGTTCTCTCCCGTCCTGGATGACCAGCTTGGGGAGCATCATGTTGCTGTTGAAGTACTGCTTCTGTAAGCGTGTCTGGAATCACTACACGAGGGCGTGCGTCAAGGTCTGTGGGAATAACTCTAACTAGTAGTCCGTCCAGCAACCGGAATTGCGTGTGAGGTACGGGTAGTTCTGGGAGAGTTGTGTTATCCCCTGATTCTAAGGAATAGATGACTTTGGACCACAGCAGATCCTTGCTTTGCTCTTCCTTCACTTGGGCTTCTGTAAGCATCGGTAGCTGGATCACTGGGGCTACTTGCACATTTTGTGAGAGTGCGTCTGCCGCCACGTTAGCTCTACCTTTGATATGATGCAGAGTCGGATCAAACTGTAATACCGTCTCTTACCACCGCGCTAGCCTGCCAGTGAGGATTTTACCACCCTTGAATATCTTTGTTACCGCCTCTTTGTCTGTGTAGAGGTCGATCTTATAACCAAGGATGATGTCTCTGAAATGTTTCAATGCCCAAGCTACTGCCAGGGTTTCCCATTCCGTCGTGTGATATCTAGTCTCAGCATCATTCAACACCCGACTTGCATATCCAATAACTTGCATCTTGCTTCGTTCATCTGGTTGCATTAGAACAGCTCCTAGTCCTTTGAGAGAGGCGTCGGTGCAGAGTGTGAATGGTCTGTCATGGTCTGGGAAGACTAGGACAGGCGTTCTGGTGAGTGCTTCTTTGAGGTTGGGGAATGCTTCCTCTTGCTCTTGACCCCATGTGAATGGAGCGTCCTTCCGGAGAAGTTGTGTCAGAGGCCTCGCTAGACTCGCATAGTTCTTCACGAAAGACCGGTAATAGCCAGAAAGCCCGATAAAGCTTCTGACATTCTCAACCGACTTTGGACGTGGAAAATTTTGTACCGCGATGATCTTGTCGTTCATAGTGTGAATTCCTTCTGTGTCCACCTGATGACCCAGGAATTTGATTTTCCCTTTTAGGAAATCACACTTGCTGATATTGATACGTAAACCTGCCGTTTGAAGTCTTTCCAATACTTGTTGGAGTTTGCTGAAATGAGAGCTGACGTCTATGCTACAGACTATGATGTCGTCCAGGTAGGCGAAGACTGAGTCACCTAATAGGCCCGCAAAAAGATTGTTTACTAACTTTTGAAAGGTGAGGGGTGCGTTTCTCAGTCCGAACGGCATGCGTAGCCATTCGTAGTGTCCACTGGGGGTAGAGAACGAAGTGACTTCTGTTGATTTCTCATGCATTCCAACTTGCCAGTACCCACTGAGGAGGTCTAAAGTACTGAATACCTTGTTCCCTTTTCCTATGCTTTGTAGTAGCTCGGACAGTACAGGCATGGGGAACCTGTCAGGTATAGTTGCTTGATTGACTTTGCGATAATCAATCACCGGACGCCATCCTCCATCCTTCTTAGGTACCAGGAAAAGAGGTGAATTCCATGGCGAGGATGAATGGCGAATAACATTTTGCTCCAGCATTTCGTCTACCATCCCTTTTACTACTTCCCTTTTACAGTGTGGCAATCTGTACGCCGCTGTGTAAACGGGATTGGTGCCTGGTTTGAGGGGTATGGTATGCGTTGTTAGATCCGTTTTACCTAGACGTTCTCCTGGGAGTGCAACTACATCTCTGAAAGACTGTAGCAAATTTAGAAGGGATTCTGCCTCTTCTGGAAAGTCTGTCTTCTTTAGGTTTTGCCTGAGAGGATCTTCGTCTTACATCTCGGATGGTGACGATGATGTCATTGCTGTAATTGGTGCTTCTGCGGAGGTCCACTCCGGAGGTTCAGGATCTACTGGATAGTCGTACACAAGAGCTTTTCCGATCTTGCAGCCGGACTTCAGTGTGATTGGACTGTTAGACCTGTTATAGACTAGTATCTCGTTCCTTGCTTCACCCTGAAGCTTGTACAAGGTTGATTCGAGAGCTAGTCCTTTAATACATGCACTTTCACTTAGACATACTGCATCTGTGCCTTTCTTGAGCTTGGGTAACCTAACTGGGAGGTGTGCACCCTCTCTAGCACGAATCCTTTGCTTTCCGATTACTACTAAGGGATACAACCGTGAACCTTGATCCGTTGATCCAACACTCTGATTACTTGGAGTAGGAGACACCAAGGGCCGCACATGCGAACTGTCCATGCTTGTTGAAACAGCCGCTGCAATGGTCGAGTGCAGGAGAGGATGCGGATTCTGCATTGTAGAATACTTGCGTCGGTTGTAGATCATCTGTTGGTCGGAAGGATTTAAGGCGATGCGATTGTCTTTCATTGTTCCAATGCCTATGAGGCCATCTGCTGGGAGTGGAAAATCCTTGATCACGTAAAACCTCGTCTTGATGTTTGGGTCTCCGTGACGTGTGAATCTAAACGGAATGTCTACCATACCAACTAGTTTTAGGTTATTCCGTGTAACTCCTGTAAGTTGCATGTCTGGGAGATTAAGTTTCCAGTTGCACTTAAGCCGATTTTGAAGATTTGTCAATGACTCGTAGGACAAGACGTTGGCGCAGGCGCCGGAGTCAAGAGCCAGAAACATCTTCACGTCACCTACCGTTACTGAAATCGACATAATGTTCACTCGTGATACTGCCGCAACGAGCGAGGGCACGTGTAAGGGCGACGAGTGGACATTGGTAGGTAACGGTGTAGGTTTGGCTACGTTTGATCGTTGGGTCTTGCGCGCGAGTCTTCCCCCGACGATCCTTGTTGGCGCTTTGCAGCTAAGCCTTTGATTGTACGGCATTCATCTGTGGAGTGTCCTTTCTCACCATGGAACAGACAATTCTTCTTCTGTTTTCCTTGCACTTGGCTTGTCTGGTGTTTTTGAGCTTGTCCACTTTGGCATGATGTCCCACTGGAGGGTGTGAATGTCGTCTTCTTCTTGTACATGTCTGGAATTAGCTGCGGGTGCAGTCTCCAACAGGCTGTCTTGTCATGTCCCTTCTTGTGGCAATGATCACAGCTGTTGTCTTTCCTCGAGCTCCTACTATACGCTTGTTTGGGTCTGGTCCCTGAGGCTTCTACTGGGGTTACCAAGGCTTTTGGTGTAAGGGGTGTCTCTGGCTGGTTATCGTCGGGATTTCCAGCGATACTATCGAAGATACAAAGGGTGATTTGGAATCGCCTGTAATTTGTTGTCTGAAATTGAGCGGTTGCTTGAGCGAGTTTGAGAGCACTTCTTGGTTTCAGATGCTTCTGGACAAAGGCAATTCGTTCCTCGTCCCTTAGTATGAAATATGATTCCTCGTATCTCCCTATTTTCTCCATAAATTGTATGATACCCCCTGGGTAATTAGGACAATTCTTCCCAGAAAACATAGGCAAGTGGACTGTATGTTGTGACTGAGCATCCACGTGAGAATTGCCTCTGGCTGTAGCTGTAGTGATAGCTGGTATAGCTGTAGCTGTCATAGCTGTAGCAGGAGCTGTAGCTGTCATAGCTGTAAGTGTACTAAGTTCTTCTGAAGACTTCTCTACACTTGCCTCTATATAACTTACCCTTAGTCCTGGAAATTGATAAATATTAAACTTACCTTTGGAATGCAGGTGTTGTACACTAGCCTTTGAACAAATATTTAAAGTGTGGGACGTTCGTAGGGGAAAAATTCTGATAAGTGCATGGCACAGTCTCAGAATACCATAACCTTGGTGCCTAGGCAACACGAAGGGCCTTATATTTGATGTGCAAATATTGTTAGAAGTTCGCTTGCGCTAAGGATGTATCAGGGTGGCCCGATGTCTCCTTGAAAAAGTTAGCTAATCTTTCAGTCAAGTCGTCAATGTCAGAAGCAAATTTTGTCCCTACTTCTTTTCTCAAACTCTGTGTCTGACTGAGGCTCAAACTTCCATTCCTTAAATTCCACTTTAAATCTCAAGAAAAATGTACACGCATTGAAACATAATCCCCACCTAAAATTCTGAAATGACGTAACATTCAAGGTCACTAGCATAGAATATAGGTCGTAGGAGTTTCACTTTAACGTCACACCTCTATTTAAAGTTGAAGGATGAATTGATGTTAGTTAGACTATGAGTGAGCAGTTAGTTTGTTAATACAGGAAAATTCTGGAAAATTCAGGTTAGTAAGGTACTGTATAAGAATACTCTCTTACTAAGAAAAATTAGGTTAGTAAGGCACTATAGGGAAGCCTATTCTCTTACTAAGAAATTGAAAATAAATTAACACAGTGTGTAACAGAAGTAAGTCTTTGAATCTCTGCTAAGTTATTACTTGAGAAACTGTTACTGCAAATATAGAGTACTTAAATTCTTTGATCTAACTTGAATTCATAGAAGGAACGAAATTAATGAGGAACGTACAGTCCCAGCTAATTTATTCTATACACATGCATAAGTTGAAAGAATAGTTAAGATATTTTGGCATTGCTTGTTTGTGTTGACAGGATTTTTACTAGCACTAACTACTAGTATATTTAGTTTTTATGTATTTTCTGACTAACCGATACAAAGCTGAATTAACATTGCGATGTTCTTGAAGTCTTCTTGTCAGTTGTTGTATAATGAAGTTTGAAGTGGCGATCCCGTAGAGTTGATTGCTTCTCCTTATGTCATCACCAATTCCTGTGACGTCACAGTTCACACACACGTCATACCCTGGCCTAGGCGTGGTGTGCGTGCGTGCGTGTGTGAGTCTAGGGTTGAGTTGCTGGGGCGAGTTGCTGGCGCGTGGGCTCACCGTGACTCATTGGCTCAGTGAAGGGAATGCTGAGGTCAGCGCTGATGTGATGGGTACTGAGAGATAGTACCAGTTCACTCTGAATCCACTTCTATGTTTTTTATCATTCATCGATGTTTTTCTTTCCACTTAGCTCTGTTATGTTAATGTTTTTCTAATTGCTTTTTTCTTAGTGCTTTTGTTTGCTCTTCGGAGGTCTTATTTAAATTGTGTTTTCGATTTGGGGAACACGAATCCCAATATACGCTGCCAACCAATTATGTAGCGGTGACTATTTGGTTGCCCTTTTTACCTCTTACCTTAATTGTTCCGGTTTATGCTTGTAGTTGAGGTTTTCACTGTAAAAACATGTTGAAAGGTAACTTGTTAAGGTATTGATTTGAAGTAAAGACACTGTTGGGTTTTTCTAGGGTTTTATTACCAACAAAATATATTATGCTTAATTAGGGGCTGGTTTGAGTTATTGATTGTCTTTGTAGGTATTGTAGCTACCCGACTGGGAAATACCTACAGCTTTGCACTATATTATAAAAACAATTAGATTGAGCTATATTCCTGTGATTATATTCTTTCCTGTAAAAGAATAAAGAATAAGAATAGCGAAAATATATAATGGTACACACACTAATTATCGCACAGTATCGCACTGTCACTGTATATGTCACTGTATTAATTACCACGGCCGCATGAAGGGTTCACCTTCCTATGTGGCTGTCTGATCTGCTACTAAACAATGCCTAGGGCTCGAGCGTGCCGGCTTCTGACCAGTGTGGAGTCATACGATACATGTTGCTAGCAATCATATTGGAGTTGCTGCAATACTTTGAGAAGGCCGTGGGAATGCTTGCTTACTCTGCAAGAATTGTACCAAGTCCTTTTATAGGTGGGGGAGATGATCTATCTATAGGGAGATCATTCCCAACTAGAATGTACAGTAGTATACTTAAGTAAGTGAATAACTGATATAAGGGTGTGAGTTATATATGTGATTATATGAGTTACCCTAGAGTGTACAGTCGCTCAAAATGCGCTGGTACAGGTCCGTTCACAGGGACCCCTGGCATGCAGGGTCCACTGCCGGTGACTCCTCTCCAGTTCTTCCAGCTCTTCTTCACAAGGGAGATGCTGCAATTCCTTTTTTTTTGTTTAATATATATTCGAACTACTCCCTCTCGGGCATAGGCTGATAGCCTTTACACTCTACCGCTGAACATGGTGAGGCCCATGAGGTCTTGTTCCAGTCTAGGGAGTGAGACATGCGAAGCACCTATTCACGGCTCGAACCTAACTCCATCTCTGAAGCTGCTTCGCCTCTGCGCTTCACAGTCTCACTCCTCAGTCTCGGACCCTCACTCTCAGAACGCCACCTATCGAGCAATTAACTCACTAGGCATTGCCCCCTGTAGCATATTTTGAATATGGGAATATTCATACAGTGCTATTTAATCAGGGAACAATGAGAGTATTTTGTTTTGGCATTTCGGTGTGCTGTGGTAATGCACTGAAACTAGGTACAGCACAAATTCCATCCTAATAATATCTTCCCATTGACATATTGGGATTCGAACCCAGGTCCATTGGATTACCAGTCCAGTGGAAAGACCACTCTGCCACGCCTCCCCTATGGAGACAAATGCCTACGCCAAGTTCGTTGACGGAGCAGCCGCTGTTTGGAACTTGTTTGGTGAGGAGGACTTGGCCAAATTCCTTGGCCTGTACTTCCTCATGGGCATTTTGAAGCTTCCTTCTCTGAGTCACTACTGGCGTTCAACTGTCCTTCATGACTACCCAGTATTTCGGAGTGTGATGAGTAGGACTAAGTTTCTAGCCTTGTTGAAGTATTTCCATGCTTTCAACAACAAGGCAGTCTGCAGGCAGAACACGGACAGGCTTCTGAAGGTTCGGACGGTGATGGAATACCTACTTGAAGGCTTCAAGCTAGCATACATCCCCGACGAAAACCTGTCCCTTGACGAAGGCAGCCTTGGATGGAAGGGTCGCCTTTCATTCAAGGTTTACAACCCAATGAAGCCAACGAAGTACGGTATCAAGCTGTACATCCTGGCAGAGGCGTTGACTGGCTATATATGGAACTTTCGAGTCTACACCGGTGCGGGTCGATCTCTCCGGGAGACGGTGGAGGGTCTCACGGAGTCCTTAGGAGGCCAGGGGTACAAGCTGTACATGGACAACTATTACAACTCAGTTGACCTGTGCCAGCAAATGCTCACACACAACATCTATGTGTGTGGCACCCTGCGCCTAGCACGAGGAGCTCCTAAGCGGTTGTGCGACCTTGCTAAAGCAAAAGAGCTTGAACGCGATGCGACAATGGCAATGAACAACCGCTTAACCATGGTCCTACTTTGGCGAGACAAGCGCATCGTCAACATGGTGTCCACCTTCCACCAACAGGACACCATCCCAAAGCTTGTCAGTTTCAAAGAGAAGGACCAGCAGGGCAGGTGGTGTCGTGGACAGAAGGAGATCTCAAACCTGTTTGTGTTGAAGACTACAACATCCACATGGGTGGGGTGGATCACTTCGACCAGATGGTCCAGTACTACCCCATCCAGCGAAGGACGGTCAAGTGGACGAAGAAGATCACCTTCTACTTCATCCAAATCTACTTCTACTTCATCCATCTGTAGCAACATCCAGCAACCCCTTCTCTGTATCCTCCTACTTTCTCTATCCTAGTTTCAAAGCCAAAGGCGGATGTTGTGCATATGTGCACAACAAACTCACTTGCTCTCGTGTTCCCGATTTCGACTCCTCTGAATTCTCAACTTTATGGCTCAAACTTTCCTGTCATTCTCTTACTAAATATTTCTGTGCTGTCTATCTTTCCCCTAACTCTACCAACTTTCCGAAATTCTTTGACTATCTAAACTCTACAGTGGAACACATTCCATCCATTTCTCCTTTCTCAGAAATCTCCATCTTAGGAGATTTCAACGTTCACCACCGCCAATGGCTCTCCTCTCACACTACTGATCCACCTGGTGAACAAGCCTACGTCTTTTCTATCCTAAATGACCTAGAGCAGTTAGTTCAGCAACCCACCCGTATCCCGGATCGCATCGGAGATCGGCCCAACATTCTTGACCTATTTCTAACTTCTAACCCTTCTTCTTATACTGTCGATCTTTTCTCTCCTTTGGGCTCCTCCGACCATAAACTTATCTCTATCACCTGTCCTATCTCTCCAGTACAGCCACCCGATCCTCCTAGCCGGCGGCGCTTGTGGCACTTTGGCGCTGCCGACTGGGAGGCTCTTCGGCAGTACTTCTTTGATTTCCCATGGAATGATTTCTGCTTCCATGGCCGAGGACCCTCGGAGAGTGCTGAACGCATTACCGAGGTAATCCTATCGGGCATGGAAGCATACATTCCATTCTCTTTCTCTCAGACTAATGCTAAAAAATCTTGGTTTACTCACGCCTGTTCTACTGCTGTCCGCAATAAGGAGGAAGCATTCAAACGGTACCGACGCCTTAAAACTCAAGACTCTCATTCTTCATATGTTTCTGCCCGGAATCAAGCCAAATCTGTTCTTCGACTTGCCAAACACTCTTTCATCAATAATAAATGCACTGAACTATCCAACTCTAGCTCTTCCCAAGCTTTCTGGCATCTAGCCAAAAACCTTTCCAACAATTTCTCTTCCTCGTCTTTCCCTCCCCTTTCCCACTCTGATGGCACAACCATCACTTCTTCCTCTGACAAAGCTAAACTCTTCGCTCAAACTTTTGCTAGAAACTCCACCTTGGATGATTCCGGTGCTATTCCTCCCTCTCCGCCCTCCTCTCTCTTACTTATGCCTAATATCCTAATCTCTTCTAAAGATGTACTTTCTACCCTCTCTGGGCTTAACACTAATAAGGCGTACGGTCCGGACGGTGTTCCTCCTGTTGTTCTCAAAAACTGTGCTTCCGTGCTGACTCCCTGCCTAGGCAAACTCTTTCGTCTCTGTCTATCCTCTAACGTCTTCCCTTCATGCTGGAAGTTTGCTCACATTCAACCTGTCCCAAAGAAGGGTGACCGCTCTCAACCCTCCAACTATCGTCCAATTGCTCTTATCTCTTGTCTTTCTAAAGTTTTTGAAACTATTCTTGCTTCCAAATTTCTTAAGCATTTCTCTTTTCATAATCTGCTCTCAGATCGCCAGTATGGCTTCCTTAAGGGTCGCTCTACTGGTGATCTTCTTTCATATCTTACTAACTCTTGGTCATCCTCCTTTCGGGACTTCGGTGAGACTTTTTCTATTGCACTAGACATATCGAAAGCCTTCGATAGAGTCTGGCATAAATCTTTAATTTCTAAACTACCCTCCTTCGGTTTCTATCCCTCCATCTGTGCCTTTGTCTCTAATTTCCTTTCCGGCCGTTCCATAGCTGCGGTTGTGGACGGCCATTGTTCACTTCCTCACCCTATAAACTCCGGTGTTCCTCAGGGCTCTGTCCTATCTCCTATTCTCTTTCTAATTTTTATAAATGATCTCCTTAACTGTACCTTAATTCCCATCCATTCATACGCAGACGACTCAACCTTACACTACTCCATTAGTTTTTCAGAACGCCCCAGCCAGCAATCCCTCAACGACAAACGTAATGAAGCCATAGAACTCTTAAATTCTGATCTAAATACTATTTCCAATTGGGGCAGAGAAAACCTTGTTAACTTTAATGCTTCCAAAACCCAATTTCTCCATCTATCTACCCGTCAGGATCTCCCAGCGGACTATCCCTTATTCTTCAACAATACAAAAATCAACCCTTCATCTTCTCTCAATATTCTTGGTGTCTCTTTTTCTTCTGCTCTCATTTGGAAGGACCATATTACCAGTCTTGCTAAGGCAGCCTCCCAGAAGCTGGGTGTGCTCAACCACCTTAGGGGGTTCTTTTCCCCTGCACAGCTTCTTGCTCTGTACAGGGGCATAGTGCGCCCTTGTATTGAGTATTGTTCACATGTGTGGGGAGGTTCCTCTCACACCGCTCTCCTAGACAAAGTTGAAAGGAAGGCCTTTCGTATCATTAACTCCCGTCCACTCACCAACTCTCTGCAATCTCTCTCTCTCCGCCGCAATGTTGCATCTCTCTCGCTATTCTATCGCTACTATAATAATCAGTGTTCCTCAGAGCTATCCCAGTGCATACCACCTCCTTTACGTAGGACACGTGGTACCCGTCTTGCAACTCAATCCCACCCCTACTCTGTGCAACTCTCCAACCCAAGAGTGAAACGTTACTCTCAAACTTTCTTCTACTCAACATCTGAGCTCTGGAACTCTCTCCCAGAATCAGTCTTTCCCTCTTCCTATGACTTAAATTGCTTCAAACTCCGTGTGTCCAGGCATTTTGGCTCGAACGTCCCTTGATTTTGGCCCTGTCACTCTTTCAACTATGGGGGAGGCACTCGCTATAGGCAGTTATGCCTTTTGCCTCCCTCAATCACATAGAAAAAAAAAAAAAAAAAAAAAAAAAATGGCCGTCTTCAACGCCCATGTCCTGTACAGGAAGTGCTACCCAAGGAAGAAAATTACCTTGCTCGACTTCCAGGAGCATATCAGATTCTGTACGTCCTTGCTGCAATTCAACCCTGCAGAGTGGCCTATGTCGGGGATGCCAGTCCACCAAGCACAAGATCTGCCGCCTGACCAGTATGAGCCACAGAGGCATGCACGCAGGCAACGGCAACCCGGTGAATCATCTGGGTCGTCCGACGACGACCATCCAGACTCCCCAGCCCCTGCTGCTCCTGACAACACTCCACCCTCTCCTGTTGCTGCTCCTGGTGGAGGCGTTGATAGGGCACCACATCTCGATGTCCCCTCCCCACCACCAGAACCAGATGATGCTGCTGCTGATGCTGCTGCCCCGGGGGGAAACTATGTCCTGGTTCAACCCCCCGTGGTACTAGCACCTGATGCAGTTGCTGCTGGTGACGATGGGGAAGCAGCTCTTGAAGCTGCCAACCAACCGTCACCAGTACTGGAAGCAGCACGAGCGGTGCGAGTCCGGAGGCCTCGACCTGGAGTGGTCCCAAGGCCCCGTCCTATTGTTCTGAACCATGTCCGGTTGAACAAGGACTTGGACCATTCTCGGGAGAGGATTCTGGCCAAGAAGGGATTCCGTTGCAATTACTGCAAAGTAATGAACGGCGTTCGCAAGGACACAAGCTTCCGCTGCACGACTTGCACTGTTGCCCTCTGCATTGACATCAACATCTGCTTCAACCTTTTCCATAGCCACAATGCAGGTGTCCTATAGTCAGGAGCTATGTGCAATCATTCATTCATTGATTGATTGATTCATTCATTCATTCATTCATTTCTCTTCTCCATTTCTCTTCTTCATTCACCCACCTTCATTCACCCACCTTCATTCACCCACCCTCGTTCACCCACCGACATTACCCCACCGACATTCACCCACCTTCATTCACCCACCTACATTTACCCACCGACATTTACCCCCCTTCATTCACCCACCTTCGTCATCAAAGTGGACATAGGCCTCCTGGGGAAACCACTCTAAAAAAATAACGAGTCAAATGCAGTACCTCCTTGGGTGGCTTGGAAATCTGCATATTTCTCTGGTTTGACACCTTGTGTATATATATATATATATATATATATATATATATATATATATATATATATATATATATATATATAAATATATATATATATATATATATATATATATATATATATATATATATATATATATATATACCCACACACACATACACACATTTGTGTTGCCATTCATTATATTTTGTTTGATACCTTGTATATGTATATATATATATATATATATATATTACTTTATTTGTGTGTACAATAGAATTATTTCTGAATTTATTACTTGAAGATAACCTGGCTTTCTTGTTTTGTTTTTTCAGTGTCAACCCAGGAGCCATTTCCCTTCTCGTTGGAAAGGGTTGTGGCCCTACCAGGTAAGTAAAATTTACAACCTTTATGACTGACATGTGTTCTATGAACATTATACAATTATTGGCAAGGAACATTATATATAAGTGTTGTATATTGTGGTAAAGATATACAACTGTATAAACATTCTCATAATATTATATTTACATAACAATAACAATGCATGGAAACAATTGCGCATTGTTACTACCACCACAGTATATAAACAATACATAAGCTCAGTGATGGAATACGCAAGCCCAGCCTGGGCTTCTAACCTAGCTGAAACACATCATAAGACCTTACAGACTATTCAAAACAAAGCCCTGAAGATCATTACAGGCTGCACAGCTACTGCACCCACAGATCACCTACATCAAGAAACCAAAATCCTCAAAGTCAAAGACCGTCTGGACATGAGAGGCACTCAATTCCTGGCAGCAGCCTCCACGAACCAAGACCACCCACTAAACTACATGGCAACACACCCACAGACACCAAGAAATATCAAAACAACACCCAGCACACGGTATCACACACAATTATTGTCCTCTCTCCCTCCCTGCCCACCCCGAACCAACTTCCAGAAGCACATCCATACTCATATCTCTCACCGATCCATCCACTCACTCACAGACAACACGCAGCTGCATGCACGACCTCCCGAAATCCATCCTTCCGAATCCTCCCTTCCTCGCGAGGACAGAGTCCACCTGGCCAGGCTGAGATGCGGACACCATCCAGCTCTCCTGAGCTATCAGAAGAGACTGGATGACTCCGTTGTCGACGCCTGCCCGGGATGTAACACAGCACCCCATACCATTAAACACATCATAGAAGACTGCATTTCACACAACCACTTACGCCAACAACACAATCTACACTCAATGAGAGCTCTGTGGGAAAGCCCGATCATGGCCATGGCCTTTCTCAGGGACTCGGGGCTGTTCGGCCAGGCAGCTTAGGGAACAACAACAACAACAACAACAACAATTGCGCATAGCTTGCGAACCAATTACGCTATATTATTTTTGTTTTCACCATTAGAAAGAGCATAATTTTCCGATTACGGTGATATAAACAGTTATATACGTATCTGAGCAAATAAAGCAACGCCGAGGTGGGGAACAGCTCGGAGCCCGGCTAGCGCCGGCGGAACGGAGACGAGTTTAGCGTAAATATTCGCATTTTGGCTCTTTATTTCAAATATTCATAGAGCAAAAAGTATTTGTCGTAGGAACTTTTAGTTTTTGTTATTCTCTTCAGCATTATCTGCCGTATTCATACAGCCTAAATTGAGAACCATAGAGATCGTAACAACGAAATAATTCGAAAATGTTATAAACCATATAATGCAAAGTCATACTTTGTTTGTTTTCGGTCACTGCTTGAGAACTATTGAAGATAGACAATTTCTGTTTTCAGATTTGGAAAGAGCAGAAAAATACTATTTTTGAGCAAATACAAATATATGATCATCACTCACAATTTCGAGATAGGACGGTGTGAAGACAATTGCCCGGGAAAAACTTTTATTCCGTTCGCTTACACTTTCAAATTGCAATTTTTTTACATTTTTTTTTTTAATAATGTAGTATAGTTATTCCTCTTTCCATTGACATACGATACATCACAATAAACAGCATTCTGGTGGATGAAAATACAGAAAAACACAAGGCTTCGAAAACTCGCCCGGCCGGAATATTTCAGGGCAAATTAGAGAAGGTCTGACCATTTTTAATTAAAATATATTGCCAGAGGTGAGAGGGTTAATTGATATATTTTTTATTTTCCTCCTTAGACCTCTATCAAGCAGATAAAATACCCCCAAGACCCCCATTCAAGATAAATTTGTATATTTTTCTATAGAAAAATGTCCCGGCCGAAGGCCCCTTCCTCTTAAATTACAGGCTCGCTATCGCTAGCCAGGAAAGAATCGATACCTAAATAGCACGAAAGGTCTTCATATTGATAAAAAAATGGGACGAAATGTCTTAAAATCGATAAAATAAGGGAGAGGTCCAAAAAGGGAGCCTCCATATTTAAGAGAAACTGCCCTTTGACCAAGACATTCAGCTCACGAAAAATGTACTATTGTCGACATAACTCCTGGTACACCTGCCCGGTAGAGAATCGCAAATGTTGTTAGTAACATTGTTGCAACCCCCCCCCCCCCCCCTCCCACTCCTTCCCCACTCTTCCACCCTCTCTCAGCCAAGCCCTCCTTTCCTCTTTCTTTCCTGTTTCACGTCTATAAACCCCTCCCCCTGGATTGTTTCCACTACCTTGACTATAACCAGGGCCCTGACTATAGCCACATGATGATAAATATCAAGATAACCTCTCTCTCCTTCCTTTCTCTCATTTATCCCTCTATCATCGAATCTATGTATCATATGCATGCTTTCCGATTCTTCCTAAACTGGAATAACATATCGTTAAACAAGCAATAGCTTACATAGTTCAAGTTCAGATTTGCCATATTATATAAACCTAGCACAATATATAGTTCTATGATCCATTCGAATATGGAAGTATATTAACCATATAATATTATCTAAGTTAGATACAATTGAGACTTGAACACACCTTTGCATTCTCATATTTTAATTCAGTTATGATTAATTAAGCAGATATATATCAATATTTGGAGTAAGCATGTATTTCACTGTTAAAGTTTATATACAATACTATTAAAAGAGATCATTGACCCACACATATAATGGGTTCCTTGATTCAATGCATTGTATATTATGTTTGTGTGTATTCCCAATAATCGTCTGTGAACCAACCTCCGCCGCATGTTGGAGGTGTACAAGGGGGAAGACTCTGTAGAGCGGGTGGCGCTATTGAAGACAGCCACTGGAACTACTGTTCGTCCAATCGCACGTTATGTGGCGTCAGAAGATAGCCTCTGGGCAACTTTAATTTAAGGTGGGGTTCAGGTTTTCTTGTGGGGGGAGTGTATCGTGTTATACGATAGAGATAGGCAATTTATGTGCTAACGTACGTCTCTGTGACGTGCCTAGGTAGATACGATAATCTAACGGTCATTCCCGCGGTACTGCATAGGAAGATTAGATCGTGAATAATAAGATTGCAAGTTGTAAGTTAAAATTATAAAAGCCCTAATACGGTATTAAGCAATATTGATACGGTCTTATGTAGTATATATGAATATATCGTATATATTAATTTATCGTATTAAGCAACCTAGATGCGGTACGATAGTTTGCCCGCCTGGCGTTTGCCAAGGCAGCAAGACTGAGGTCCGAGGAACCTCAGAGCTTCCACAGACACACCCTGTAAACATACAATTTCCGTTTCATTTGATTGTGCTATTGTGCCTCTATTCACAGTACACTGCTAGCAATACACACATCTACACTACGACGACGCTCTCATCGACGCCATGACTGACAGCTAAGCTTTCTCATACTCATGATCACATAAGTTCCCCTTCTCTGAGTGTACTGTATTGCCACTCATAATGTATTATGTTGCCACTCATATCCCACCCGCCGTCCGCCATATTGACCGGAATTTCCCATGCCTCATTGTCACGTGGAGATATTGGTGAGTTAATCCTGGAGTATAACTAACCCTTAGAATCCTATTTAAATATAAACATATGTGAGTGACCTTTGGTTGTAATTTAGCTTAAATTCAGCATTTCAATTTAGACTTAGAGTAATTGGACTTAGATTGATTTGTTTGGATTATAGCTTAGATATATAATTAACTTCCACTGATATTATACCACACTGCCATGAATATTTTTTTAATCAACTTAATCCCTTTTCCCCTTACTCGACTTAATTTCCTCTTGGCTAAGCTTGAAAGCTAGATTTTCGTCCTTAACCCACTGGGCACCAGCTCCGCAGCGTATGCGTCGGCATGTATGTAACGCTAAGCCCCAGAGCCTCATAGGGTACATCGGTACTGTCGACCTTATATACTCTTGTCCAATGGTAGCTAGAGGATTCCAATTTGTAAGCGAAATACCTTATGATGTTGCCGAACAGTGGCGGTACTCGGCAACCCCCAAGTCCAGCCGCGAGGGTGGGTACGGGCGGATGGAGAAAGCCAGTTTACCCACTTATCTCACCGCCACTTTCGAGCTTATTTACTCCTGTCCTATGGTAGCTAGAGGGTTACTATTTGTATGGGATATGCCTTATGAAGTTGTCGAACAGTGGCACTAATTGGCAATCCCAAAGTTCAACCGCGGTGGGGAGTGGGGAGAGGGACGTTTGGAAGGAGGGGGGAAGACAGTTGTCCCGTTGACTTCGCGAGTGTCTGACCTACCTCGTCGCCTCGCGATGTTGGAACCAAGGGAATAGAGTGTGTATCGATCCCCTACTGCTCCCCATGACATAGTCGACTCCCCACCAAGTGGGGAAGAGGAGGAGGAGGATGACCCCATGGCATTCCTCAGAATTCCGCCAGGCCATCGAAGGGGTCAGAAGAGACGAGCTGAGGATGAGAGTGTGTCACGTACACAACTAGTGCGGCGTACATGGTCCTCCCCCGCTTGCCTTCACCACCACCACTCTCCCCACTAAAAATACAATGTCAAAACCCATACTTCTAAGTCAAAAGTGCCTAAAACAAAGTGTAAGACTCATATTCTAACTATAAAACATACGATAAAATATAAAATCAATAAACAGAGTGCGTGAGAGAGGCATAGAATGAAAGAGTACAAAGGTACAAAGGAAATCAAGCAACAACAGATCTAGTGACCCTTCTAGGTTGCTTGTCCTCCAAAACACTGAGGATCAAGTGTCCAAACAGTGGTTTAGAGTGGGTAAGGGAACATTGGAAAGGGAATTACTGCCCTGGAACTAATGTCCATGGCAGGATTAGGAAGTTAGTAGGGGACAGATGGGTTAGTAACTGAGGGGGGGATAAAATAAAGTTATTCATTTACAAACGCAGTCAGTCGCGGGTTTGATGCGAGATATTTGTCTAGGCGGAGTTTAAATGAATCAACGGTGATGCAGTCTATAACATTTCGGGGAAGCCCATTCCACAAGTTGACAACTCGATTGAAGAAGAAATTCTTAGATTCGTGTGAGTTAAAAGATTTACCAATAATTTTGCAACCGTTTCCCCGCGTGTAATTACATTGGTCGATAGTGAAGTACTTACTACAGTTCATATTGTCGATGCCTTTGATGATTTTGAACACTTGAATTAAGTCACCTCTTAATCTGCGCTGGGTTAAAGGAAATAGATTTAATTCTCTAAGACGCTCTTCGTATGGTTTGTCCTTTAGGCTAGGTATTATTTTGGTAACTCTACGTTGAACTCGTTCTAGCTTGTTTATATCTTTTTGGTAATAAGGGCACCAGGATTGAACGCAGTATTCCAGAAGAGGGCTGACTAAGGAATTGTAAAGGGTTAGGATAACTTCTTTGGATTTATGCTCAAATAACCTGCCTATAAAGCCAATTATTTTGTTTGCCTTCTTAACAACTTCTGAACATTGTTGACTCGGTTTTAGGTTACTCGATATTGTTACTCCCAGATCGGTTTCTCTGTTTACATTCTTAAGCTGAGTGCCATTCATCGAATAGTTTGCTTACTCATTTAGGTATCCGATATGTAGTACTTTACATTTATCCGCATTGAAACTCATTTGCCAAATTTGGGCCCAACATGACAATTTATCTAGATTGTGTTGCATATCGTCAACTTGTTCTTTTGAGAGTACGCTATTTGCAATTTTTGTATCGTCAGCAAATTTTGAGATTGTACAGGTGAGACCCTCATCTATGTCGTTGATGTAAATTAGAAAGATAATTGGTCCTAGTACCGATCCCTGGGGTACCCCGCTACTTACATTGGTCCATTTAGATGCCTTACCGTTTATGACTACTCTTTGCTTTCTGTCGCTGAGCCAATTTTCTATCCATTTCAACACACCGTCTTGTATTCCATGCGCTTTTAGTTTTAGCAGTAAACGTTTGTCAAAGACCTTTTGAAAATCAAGGTATATAATATCTACAGCTTTACTCTCATCGTAGAGGTTGAGGATATCGTGGAAGAAGTCTAAGAGGTTTGTTAAACAGGAACGTTTTTACGAAAGCCGTGTTGAGTATCTTTAAGTATGTTATTTTCCTCTAAGTGATTTACGAGTCTGTCTCGTATGACCGTTTCTAGCATTTTACATACAACTGAGGTTAAGCTAATTGGACGATAGTTACTGGGTATGGATTTGCTGCCTTTTTTGAATATCGGTGTTACGTTGGCTAGCTTCCACTGATCGGGCATAGTTCCAGACTGCAATGATTTATTGAATAGTAATGTCAGTGGTTTGGAGAGCTCATCCTTAGCTTCCTTTAGAACTCCAGGCGAGATTCTATCAGGTCCAGGCGTTTTATTTACCTTGAGTTTATCTAAACAATTCAATACTTCTCTCTCTGTAACGGTGATATTGCTTAGAACATCTGAATTATCAATCTGAATCGGCGATGGTGTAGGGATATCACTGAGGTCTTCTGTTGTAAAAACTGATGCAAAGAAGGTATTGAGGGCATTACTCATTTGTACTTCGTCTTTGGTGTATTCTCCATTTTCATCGACTAACGGTCCAACAGTTGAAGTAACTACTTTTTTCTTTCTGATATAACTATAGAATTCTTTCGGGTTTGTTTTACTTTGATTCGCAATATGTAACTCTAAGGTCTTTTTACTTTGCTTAATTAACTTTTTGGCTTTGCGTCGTAGCTCTACAAATTTCAGCCGTTCTTCGTCATTTTGAGAGGATTTTAATCTATCATTAGCAAATTTGTTAGCAAGCAGGCAGTTTGAAATATCTTTATTCCACCATTTGGGCTTATTATTATGGCCTGGACACCGTATTTTCGATGGTATGCAGTCTTGCACTGCTTTTAGGTAAGTGGCTTCGAATAACTTCCAAGATGTATTTATGTCGTTATTGTGAATTAAAAAGCTCCAGACAGTTTCTTTAAACATAGCTCTAAGTTTATGGAAGTTTGCTTTCTTGAAATTAGGGACTTTTTCGATGCTACTATTTGGTTCGTTACTAGTAAACTTTAAAGTGAAAGTTATCGTACGATGGTCGCTGTTACTGAATTCATCACCAACATTCAAATTCTCTATTAATTCTTCTTTTGTTGCAAGTACAATGTCAAGAACGTTATTAGCACGGGTCGGCGTTCGAACAAATTGATAAAGCGAACTCTCTTGCAAGTTCGTATACAAGTCATGTCCAGAGTGTGAAGTAAGAGTATCGCCCCACTTGGTCACAGGTAAATTAACCCTTAATTAGCGGCGAGCAACATAAGTCGAGTTAAATAAAGCTGGACTATGTGGCGGCGCTCGACATAACTCGAGTGGCAATTTCAGCACGTAATGTGGCTGAGAGAGAGAGACAAGTGGTGGCAGGAGACTAGCGAGCGTATGACTGCTCCAGACCACCGCGGCGAACCTACTGACACAAATCTCAGCTCCCTCCTCCCTCTCTCACTCGCTACATACTCAATTATGTACCGAAAGTACCGAATTACCTGCTTTTTGCACTCGCGTTGCACGGTTATTGCAAGAAAACTATCCATCATACAAGGATCGTTATGGTGTCATTCGAAAGCTCTGTTTATGCCCTTTCAGGGATAGGTACTTGTTTTACGTTCTGGGTCTTATTTAGGCATGAAAATGATCACGTAAACAGCCCTATTTTGGCTAAAAACACCCCGCTGGGCGGTACACATAAATAAACCGCATAGGCCGCTCGTAAGGTGTTAAAGTCGCCAAGAATTACGGTATCTTGTGAGTTACTTACATCTGCAATTTGTTCGTAAATTTCTCGGTCAGTTTGGATTGATTGAGCTGGAGGTCTGTATATTAATGCAAGTATTATTTTTGTACCTTTATTATTCTTTATTAGCACAAAGGATGCGTCGACGTTCACAATTTGAGGTTTTGACAAGAGGGTAGGGTTAAGACTTTCTTTGATATAAAGTAAAACGCCACCTCCATTTCGATTTATTCGGCTTTTCTCAAACATTACATAACCGGGAAGTGAATACTCTGCTAAAAAATCTCTATCTTCTGTATTGAGCCAAGATTCTGTTATGCCAATCACATCATAATTTTCTGTAAACACTAGCTCCTCTAAATCTAAAAATTTATTGCGTATGCTACGAGCGTTTGCATAGAAAACCTTTAATTTTTTTATTTTAGAACTCCCGGAACGCTCTTTAATAATATTTTTGGTTCTTGTCGGATCTACATTTATGTTCATGGCTGTCCTCGGTCCTCGCTGTCTTCGGTCCTTATCGCTGGTGGTCCTCGGTTGTCTCTGTTTTTTTCTTGGCGTTGGATGATTTATGTCACTGCTACTTCTTCTCGGATGGCGTTTTTTGATCCATGGCTGCGGACTGCTTCGTGTAGGAGACCCATGCGTGCTGAACCCACAGGGTTTAGATGAGTGCCATCCTTGCGGAACAGAGTAGGCTGGTTGTAAAAGTTGTCCCAGAGGTTGATGAATTCAACTTCTTCCCTCAGACACAAATATTTTAGTCGGCTATTTGTGCTGAAGGCCTTGTCGTAGAATTTGTCAGGTGCGTCGATCTTGGGGAGAATGCCTGAGATGATGATATTCCTTGACTTGTTTTTGTAGTGCTGGATCATCTTGCAATATTTCTCCATCAACTCTTCGGATCTGGTGCGCATGACATCATTTGAACCAGCATGGATGACAAAAAGGGTATTTTCATTTGCATCCGTTGTGGTATCTTCGAAGGCTTCCACAATGTCGTCCAGTCCAGCTCCTGGGATGCAAAATCTTTTTCGTTGATTTGGGACCCTGTCGCAGAACTCTTCGACCTGTCCTCGTAGGATGGAATCCCCAACGAGCCTGGTCTCTTCTGGTTCGTCTTCCATCTCTACCAATATCTCAAATCTGTTTGACATTGTGACTGGTAGATGAGACCTTTTCTGCGTTGGCCGTGCACCGTTCCTCACTGGTGTAAATCCGGAAACCTGTGGTGGCGGTACTCTACGTACAGGTCGGGGAGAGGAGTGGTTAGAACGGGGGCGAGGGGTTGGTACTGTTCGTGCTAGCAGGCTTCTTGCACGAGGAGTGGGGAGAGACTAAGGTGAACAGGGCGGCTCTCCTGGTTTGATGTCGGCTCAGGTTCGTCAGAAGCATCTGCTGCAGTGTCTACTGCAGGTGTTGGATTGTTGGCAGATGACGTTGGGGCGGTGGTGGATGCTGGAGTTGAAACAATTGGAGTTAGTGATACTCCAACGTTAAGTGTTACAAACTCTTGGAGTGATTCCAGCTTCCTGGTGAGGGCGTTGATCTTGTTGTGGGCTTCATCCAATTTTGCTATCAAATCCTCTCGTTGCTGGCAGAGTCGGCAGACTTGTGGATCGGCAGGAGCAAACATGGAAGCACCAAACCTACCGGCGCAGTTCGTAGAGGCACGAGGCATGGTGACGATCACTTTCTTCAGATCACTTCACTCACTTAAAAACACTTAACTCACTTTAAAACACTTAACTCACTTTAACCCTTCTTTAGCGGCCTATGCGGTTTATTTATATGTACCGCCCAGCGGGGTGTTTTTAGCCAAAATAGGGCTGTTTACGTGATCATTTTCATGCCTAAATAAGACCCAGAACGTAAAACAAGTATCTATCCCTGAAAGGGCATAAACAGAGCTTTCGAATGACACTATAACGATCCTTGTATGATGGATAGTTTTCTTGCAATAACCGTGCAACGCGAGTGCAAAAAGCATGTAATTCGGTACTTTCCCCATATAATTCAGTATGTAGCGAGTGAGAGAGGGAGGAGGGAGCTGAGATTCGTGTCAGTAGGTTCGCCGCGGTGGTCTGGAGCAGTCATACGCTCGCTAGTCTCCTGCCACCACTTGTCTCTCTCTCTCAGCAACATTACGTGCTGAAATTGCCACTCGACCTATGTCGAGCGCCGCCACATAGTCCAGCTTTATTAAAAACGACTTATGTGGTGAGCCGCTTTTTAAGGGTTAAAAACACTTCACTCCCTTCAGGTCGCTTCACTTACTTAAATAGGCCTAACCGAAAACAAAAATGTTGAAATACACACAAATAGGTTATCAGCGGTGATATCCTAACCGAAAATTAAAACAAAACAAAATTAAATTTGAATACGCAGTGATAGCCGAACCGAAAACAATTTATGTTTATTTAAACAGAAATAGGCCACCAGGGGTTATAGCCTATCCTAACCGAAAACAAAAATTATGAAATACCGGTACGCAGAAATAGGCCACCAGCGGTGATAGCCTAACTGAAAATTTAAAAATTGAAGTACGCAGAAATAGGCCACCAGGGATGATAGCCTAGACTAACCGAAAACAAAAATAACCGAAAACAAAAATTATGAAATACTGGTACGCAGAAATAGGCCACCAGCGGTAATAGCCTAGACTAACCGAAAACAAAAATAACCGAAAACAAAAATTATGAAATACCGGTACGCAGAAATAGGCCACCAGCGGTGATAGCCTAACTGAAAATTTAAAAATTGAAGTACGCAGAAATAGGCCACCAGGGATGATAGCGTAGACTAACCGAAAACAAAAATAACCGAAAACAAAAATTATGAAATACCGGTACGCAGAAATAGGCCACCAGCGGTGATAGCCTAACTGAAAATTTAAAAATTGAAGTACCGTAAGCAGAAATAGGCCACCAGGGATGATAGCCTAGACTAACCAAAAACAAAAATAACCAAAAAACAAAAAAGTATGAAATGTGCAGAAGTAGGCTACCAGGGGTGATAACCTACCTAAAAAAGCAAAATATATATATATATATATATAATAGAATATGTGACTAAATATACAATTCACCAAATAGAGATTATATAAAAATAAAGTGTAACTGAACACAAGGGGTTAATATACTGTATCAACAGATGGCGCTGGTGTCACTGTAGGCTAGTCAAGCAGGATTATATTTAGATAAACAAAGTTATCAGTCAAAGGTTACTACAAGATCATGCAAGCAACAACTAAAATTACAGATATATAGAGCTACAGTAGGATACTGAATACAATAACTACTAGAGTTAATAAGAAAATACAAAGCTAGGTCGATTAGAGGTGCGCGTGCGTCGTCTGCTACAAGCTAGGATAACAAATGTAAACAACAATGTTTATCAGTCAGAAAAGCAATAAAATAACATGCACGGCAACTACAGAACTATGTGGAGGCTAAACAAGCACTTAACTACTGTTCATGCAATGAATAAAGGGAATTGGGATATGAAATACTCAAATTAGGATCGAGTTTTCTCAGTGGCGATGCGGAGCTGTTGGCGGTGCTAAAGCCGGCGGGTGAAGGTGAAAGAGAAGGTGAAGGGGGAGGTGGGTGTCAGTCAGCTGGCCGTGTGTACGTGCGTGCATCGTGGGCCAAGATGGCCGCCGGTCGCCATGGTAACCAGGACGCGCATGGGGCTCGCCACTCGTCGGCATTTATAAAGCTTGAATCTCTGCACTTATCACACTGTAGCTTCACTTACAATGACATTATGTGATACATGTTGCTAATATATGAACTATGAAGGCACACATGATGCTCAGGTGGTGTAAATAACCGCCACATGAAAACTGGACGCATCGTACATCTGCCATGCTGACCGAGGTGAGTTTTTTTTTTCTTAATTTCTCACATATTTAAGGTGTTTTAGGGAAAGAATAAACAAACGAAAATCTGCTAGTCCTACAGTGTTTTTATTATTTATTAGCTAGTGCTCAGTGGGTTAAGCAAATCCACTTCACTCTGAAGTTTAACATTAACCTCCCTTAGAAGCTTACTGTAGAGCCAATACCTCTTCTTTCACCACAACCATCTCTTCCCTTACCTGAAAGAATATGATGATGCAGATCAGTAAAGGACTCACACTCTATACCTGCCATGATCCCAAAAAGCTTAGCGAGGAGCAAACAACTACGTACAGAAAACACAAGCAAGTCAACTAACAGGTAAAAACTGAGCTACATACTGAGCTTACAATTGCAAGCTGTCTCAGGCTGAATTGAATTTCGTTATTTATGATGTATCTTCATTTTGGGGGGTTCGCTTAATCTATTCAAGGTTTCAAAATTTATCAGAATTAATGACCTGGAGTGTACCGAGGGTGTTATCGTTCCAATAGTGATAGGTATTGGTCCTACATTACACCAAGTTGATGGTTTAATATTTTGGAAAACAAAAACGTAATTGTATAAATAGTTTGTTTTATACGTGATTTAATCTAGGAACTGGAGTTCTCAAAAAGAGGCTTCAGTCTTGAAGATATTCTTGACTTACAGTGTGGCTTAATAATCTAGAAGGGTTAATAGCCTCCGAAGTCCTATTTTAACTAACTAATATGATAGAGACTATAGTAAAGCTCGAACGTACGGGCTAGTGTGTGTGTGTGCAAGTAGGTGCGTCTTGTATGTGTACGCGTGCATCCGTGTGTGTGTGCATGTATATTCACCTATTTGTATGCACCTTTTTATAGTTTACAGGAATTTGAGCTGCACTCGTGTCATCATGTCTCAGTTTCTATTGATTATCCAGTTTACTTTCAAAGTCGTGGATATTTCTTGCTTCTACAATCTCCGCACCTAAGTTGTTCCACCTATCTATCGTTCTATACATAAAGCTAAACTTTTTCACATTGGACTTGCACCTCTCCTTTCGTATTTTATACATATGCCTTCTGGTTCTTCCATCGTCCAGCCTAATAAAATCCTCCTTATCGTATCACTCGAACCCTCTCATGCATCTATACATTGCTATCAGGTCTCCTTGAACGCTTCTCTCCTCTAGCGTGGTTCCGAAGCCCTAGTCTTTCAGGGTAATGTAGATACAAATTTAAGGATACAAATTTTAAGGATACAAATTTGTATTGTTGCTTCCAGATACAGATTAATACAATTGTTGTGATTCATATACATATCATTGCAGAAGCTAGGGTTCACTAAGCCGAAGCTCTTTTATGAACCCGAAACATATCTTGGTGAGCCTTTCATAATATTTATTTCAATTTGTCAGGTAACTCATGGTAAAATTTAAGTTTGATTATAAATTTATATAAAAGAGAGAAAACAAATATGGATTACAACTATGAATATTAAATAATGATGAGAAATACAATTATTATAAAAAAACAATTATAATAATAATACAAAAATAAACGTTTTACATACAAACCTACAGTATATACATACAATAGTTTAACATAGACCTGCGACCGCTTGGCCGGGGCACGACCACTACACACTTAACCCCTTCAGACTCATATGATGCAGAGGTTGCCAGATTAGCTATAAGAAATAGAGTTCTCTCACTCTTATAATTACCTCTCCAAAATTAGTTTTCTGCCCACAGCTAACTCAAAGACAACTGCAGAGGTTGAAGTAACTAAACTAAAGGTTTCTAAATACCCCTGATGGTAACAAAGGCTTTAACCCTTGTCTATCGGGGCCCGACTTAAGTCCGTATAGAAAAATTTGGACTATGTGGCGGGGCCCGACTTAAGTCCGAGTGCAATTTTGGCGCAATATTGGCTCTGAGAGAGAGACGAGTGACTGGAGGAGCATGGGTTACCTCATGACCACTCGCCACGGCCGCCGTGGGCCTACTGAGATTTACTCCACTTACATCCACCCTCACTCCCTCGCTACATACGTAATTATATAAAGAAATTACCGTATTTTAGCGATTTTGCCCTTCGGTTGCACGATCGTTGCAAGACAACCAGTGATCGTAGAAGGATGGTTCGGGTGTCATTGGAAAGCTCAATTTACGTCCTTTCAGGGATACATACTTGTATTACGCTCTGAGTCTTGTTTATGCATGAAAAAGGGCACGGAAACAACCCCATTTATGGTAAAAAAACTCGCTGAGCGGCACAGTAAAATATACTCCACCACCCGCTCGTAAGGTGTTAAAGTATCCCTAATCGGCTCAAAATTGCGTCATATGTCGGAGAGGGTTAAGACCAAAATATATTATACAGTATCAAGTGAAAATTGTGATCTGTCATTTTAGTCCATGTGTTTATTTATCCAGTTATCTATTTTAACATACATGTACATGTTATGCGCAAGATGTCTATATTTAATATATATTTATTAAGGCTTGTCTAACTGAAATTTTAAAAGGTACTAGAGTAGAGTAGAGTAAGTTCTGGGATCAGTTTGGTTGCTATTTGTTGTATTTTCTCCAATTTGTGTATGTGTTTATTTTAGATGGGGGGGGGAATACTACCGCTGCATATTCCAATCTAGGTCTGATCATGGATATGATTATCTGGATAAGCATGCTTTCATCCAAATATTTGAATGCTATTCTTATACTTTTTATTAATCTATACATTGCTTCAACTATATGATTGATGTGCTTCTCAGGGGATACATATTCTTGGATAATCACTCCTAGGTCCTTTTCCATGCTTGCCTTGCTGATTTCCTTTTTTCATAACTTGTAACTTCCATTTGGTCTTGTGCCACTCTTCCCCATTTCTAAGACGTGACACTTTTTGGCATTGAATTCCATCTCCTATGTTTTACTTCAGTTATGGATTCTGTCTAGGTCTCCTTGTAATTCTGATCAACTGTTTTCGTTGATTATGTGTTTCATAACTTTGGCGTCATCGGCAAACATGTTTATATATGCATCAACCTCGTTGGTCATGTCATTTACATGGACGACATAGTTGCTACAGTTGATGAAGTATCGAAGCTGGCCCCTGCTAATACAATGTATGTCATCCACATCTGATCCAATGATGTACAGCGAACCCTATCAGAAGATTTGCTTCACAAGTACCAGCAGCTGATCAAGTCGTTTAAGGAGAAGTCGTCATGGATCATTATCTCAGGAATCGTCCCCCGGCTCGGTGTAGAGAGCTGATTTTACAACATAGCCTCCATCACAAGTCGTCGTCTAGCTATACTGTACAGGAAGGAGAACGTGGGATTCGTCGACACCTGGGCCAATTTCCACTATGATGACTAACTATTTTCGGACGATGGAGTTCATTTGAACCAGGTGGGAGCAGCACAGTTTGGACGTCTTCTCAACGATGCGGTGAAGGATTTTCGGATAAGAAATTGACTCAACACAGGACAACCAAGAAGGAGGACCGAGGACAGAGAGGACCGGTGACCTGCGAAGGACTTAAATGCTAATCCGTCAAGAACCACGAATTTGGATAAAGCTCCATCAACAAAACACAAATCCAAAACCACCAGGGATGAGGACCAAGGACAGCGAGGAAAGAGGACAGAGAACGTAATGAAGATACGACCGGAACCAAAAAATTTATTAAAGTTCTAAAACCACACCTTTAAAGGTTTTCTATCCAAACGCTCGTAGCATACGCATTACATTTTAGATTTAGAGAAACTAGTGTTTACAGAAAATTATGACGTAATTGGCACAACAGAATTTTGGCTCAATTCAGAAGACAGAGACGTTTTAGAAAACTATTCACTTCCCGGTTATATAATATTTGAGAAAAACCGAATTAATATAAATGGAGGTGGTATTTTATTTTGGTATCAAAGAAAGCCATAACACTCTTCGCCGCATTGTTGCATCTCTTTCGCTATTCTATCACTACTGCAATAATCAGTGTTCTTCAGAGCTCTCTCAGTGTATACCACCTCCTCTATGTAGGGTACGTAGTACCTGTCTTGCAACACAATCCCACCCCTACCTTGTAGTCCAGGCAAAACAAGGTTTGACCCACCACAAATTGCAAATGTTTTGACCCATACATTTATTGAAAGCTTACACTCCAAGGAATAACATATTAAAAGTTTACCAAACAAAATTTGTGGAACACCCTTTTTGGGGAGTAAAACCAAAATGGCCACCGCGAGTCCCAAAAATCTGTGTGTTTCCATATCTTTCCACCTAATTCATGCATTTTAGTTCTGTAAAAAGCTATTTCATACATTTCTGTCACAAGAAATATGAAAAAACACTACAAGGTTAACAAATAAGATGAAAATGTGTCATATAGTGAAATATTTCCATATATAATGCTCTTGTTAATTACATAAATATAACACATGAAGTTAAGTATACAGTCCACTTATCAAATCACAGCAATTAAATACTCATAATTAGTTTGTAATTCAGACATGTTAAACCAAGGCATCAGTATCATCAGAGTCACTGTCTTTCATTAAAGAAAAATTTGAACATGAGCCATGGCATTCACCACATGCAATTGTACAGTCTAAACCAGACTTCCGGCATGTGCACCGAAGTATGGCACAGCCAGTCTTACAGTTACATATAATCATTTCCAGGAACTGAGATGGAGCTGGAGGTTTGTCTGTCATCACTGGCACCAGTCTACCTTCATTAACACGCCAACCCCACTGCTCTGGTGGTATATCGGTTTCATGACCCAGCCACACCTGCACTTGTTGGTATACTCTGAGGCTGTGGAACTTTGCTGCTGATGATGTGGGAGGAAGAGAGCCTGGGTCTACTGCAATGGTACTCCTTGCTGTTTTCTCACAAACATTTTGATACCTCAGATCATCCAAGTTGTCATTTTGTCCTCCATTGTACATGGCAATCAGAGCTGACTCTCCTGATTTCTCAACATCCTTTGCATTTGAAGAGCATGACATGAACGTAACTGCAGCTTTTCTGAAATTCTCATCACTGTAAAGTTTGGTAACAGCTTTCTGTTTGCCTATTCCAAATACTCTTGAAGTGGTGTCACAGCCTAATAGGGCATGGGCAAAGAGAATATGATTTGACACAGTGTCTCCAAGAAGTTCTCTGGTGACTGATATGTTCCAGCACTTCAGTGGTTTCTTACTGTCCTTCCTAGCCGTTGACTGCAACCAGATGTTGTGTGGTGTCTTACTGGTCTTGTAGAATATCAAGAGAACCAGAATGTCGGTATCATCGGCAACTACTACAGTGTCTCGTTGCTGTGCAGATGATATTGCAGTTTCCACTATCAGGAGATCCGCATCACCTCTAGCGTCGTGAACTTCACATCCTGCTCTCTTCAATCGGTCGCCTATCATATGGATCAGTCTCTGTTTATTTGTCTGGTTGGTGAGAAAGTCTTCCTTCTTGGTTTGGAGTTTCATTGTTGGATCAAAGTGTACCTCAGCCACAATCCTACCACCAGATCTTCGGAGGTGTGCATCATCTTTTGTGGAAGGTGAATCGTTGTAACCATCAAACACAACCATACAAGCTCCATATTTGGACAGTACATAATCAGTGTATATTTGCAAAATTTCATCCCACACAGCTCCTTTTGACCAAGGAATCTTATGCAGCAGAGAACCTCCATCTAAAACATGCTGGACTGATTTAGGTGGTTTTGGAGCAGCCTGAATTTCTTTTGACCACAAGGAGTCAGCCAAGGAAGCTTTGTTAGCCGGTCTCATTATGGACTTTGATTCAAACAAGACTTGTGGAAATTGACAAAGTTCATACTGGAATACCTCTGGTAACTGATTCTCTGTCGTACCAGCACAGACTAAGCGTTGAAACAGAAGGAGAGGATCCACGCTTACCTCCTTGTTCTTGACTTTGATTGATCCTTTTGCATCCATGGTAATGGCTTTGTCTTTCTTCCTGAAGGAAAGCTCATTCACCTTCATGCCAGGCATCAGTGCGAGGATCTTTATACCCACATCCTTTGCTGAATCACAGTTAACACTGTCTTAAGCTGCAATGCCCGTTGCTATGCTTCTCAGGCTTGGTGGACCATCCATTCTGAATGGATTTCTCACAGCCAAATACTGGAGAATGTCTTGGATATCTTTCAGATCTTTGCTCATCCTTGCTGGGGAACTCTCTTTGTGTTGCTCACTAGTGAGGAATTGCACCCCTGTGAACTCTTGCATGGTTTGATTGACATGAGCACACGCTGGTGCAGACAGAACCCAGATGAGTCTTTGGGTCTCTGTCAATCCACGTCCCCTTGTAAGTCCCCCCCTTGACTTCAGGCTTTTCATTAGGCATTGCTCTATTGTCAAGTCCGTCCAGAGGCCAGCCCAACATCTGTCTGTGCGACGAACAACGTGATGTCCTTCCATGAAGTGTTTGTAGACATGAGGCATCTCACTTTCAAGCTTGAGCATCTTTGCCAGATACAAATGGACACTTTTTGTGTAGTGATTGTGACCTGAAACTGCCAAGTAAGGAAGCATTTCATACATGGACTGAAGATGTAATGGCCACAGACCTAGTCGCTCTGCTTTGATGAATTTGCAAAGGATGGAAACCATTGTGATGTACTGTAGCCAAAATCTAGCTGTTCTGTGTCCTTTTAGGCTATGCTTAGTATGGTGGATCTTCTGCTCCAAGCCCTGAAGCACCTCATTCTGATCTAGATCTGATGGGGACACAGAGCCTGATAGTAGTCCTTCCATGATGTCTCTCAACCGAGGGATCAAGTCGTGTTCCTTCTCATGGTCACCTGGAAAAATGTTCATAGAAGATTAGTTTATGGCACAAGAAAAATGATAAAATATTAAAAAGAACAACTGAATAGAGGTCTGCCTACAAGTGGTACAATCATGGTCAGTGTCTGGTTGAAAGTTATATGAACGTTATCTGAACAGAACCTTTGCATATTTATTGGTATGGCACATTCATGCATGTATCAAGAAAAGATTATTTCAGCTTTATGAGCAATACTATACCTTTATCTGTAGGTGTTGGTACACTAGCAGTTGATTCATCTGATCCAAGAACATGAGACAAGTTGACATCTAAAGCTGATGAAGTTAACAGTGCATTAAGGGCTGCATCCACCAGAAGATGTCCCCTCACTGCCCGGCTAACTGCTTTCCCAGACATCATGTGGACCACTGAGTTGGGTGCATACACTACTTCAAGGAGTTCCTGTATCCCAGTAACACTCATCAAATGTCCAATGCTGCCCAGATAGCTCATCATAGTGTGGAATCCTCCCAGTCTAATCACGGATGGTTGAAGCTCTGGCTGACTCTCAACCATGGTGAATGCCTTTAGCCACAAAGGCTGATCAAATGTGACAACTGGACAAACTTTGTACTTGGTTGCATGAGAGGAGATGAAGCTCAAGGTAGAATAGATGCACGAGAGATCATTGGGGTCCATTGCAATCATGGGGAGGAACATGACTGAAGTTTCACCTGCATGTTCTCCTTGGTTGATGAGTTGCATGAAGCCCGACCACTGAGGACGTGGTAACTTCAGAATCAAAGATGATTCCCACAACAGATGTGCCATGTGAAGTGGTTCTTCTATACCAGGATCATTTAAGTTTTCATACTTTAATTGGTGTAAGCTGTCTTTGTCCTGGTGAAAGTGCTTGATAGAAATTCTGCCAACGTTGGCAATATCATCTGACGTCACCTTGACTCTTGGAATGGCTAACGAGTGCTTTGCTGCGGGTGTCATCATGGAAATTATACCCATGCCATGGAATGTTCCATAACCATCAATGCTATTAAGATTGTGATCAATGTTATCTGCTGAATATTTAAGAAATGTGCCCTCGCTCATATCTCCGGCAATGTCAGTCTTTTGTGCTACTGCTGCACTTCCTCAAATATCTTTACCTCACTGTATGAGCTACAAAATCCATGTTTGCTTAGTGAATCAACTAGCATTTTCGACTGGAACAGATGATGCATCTGCACCACTAAACCCAACTGTAAGGGGGCAGTGATGGCATTTGGTCGTACTGCTTGCATTAAAGCTTGATCAATGGAGGCTATCTTATTGTCAGCCTTCATGTCACATAGCAAACTATGCAAACATTTAAGAAGGGATTGAGGTATGAATTGTAGGCATGTCTCTGTTGACAAATCATCCAAGTCTGGGTATGTGTCTTTAACCTGTTTGACTTCTTTTATGTCTTGCTTGATCAATTTTGCAGCTGTTTCTATGATGTGTTTCTTTTCTTCATCTCTATCTTTTTGGGATTCCTGGTGAAATTTGTCAATTATCTGTGAGGCAGTTGTGTGCAGTGTAACTATATTCTATTTCCCTTGTGTTGTTGCTATTACTACCTTTTCATTGAAGTGTTGCTGTATCTTATTTTTCATATGAGTGTATCCATATGGTTCTACATCAGTATCCATGAGCAATTCTTTCATTTTCTCCACCAAATCTTGAATTGAAACTGTCTCGTCATCATTGTTCTGAAAGTATTCCATTGTCATAAGGAATGCCTCGTGTCTCTGTAAATCTTTGGGTCTTCCACTTCTAACTAGTTTCTTTCGCTTCCATGGACCATGAGCTTGGCTAACATCATCAAATAATTTCGGAATGCTGCGGCCAGTGCGAAAGTTTATGTTACAGGCAGTGTGATAGACTGCATCTGCAGCTGGCAAGTCATGTGTGTACAGGACTCTCCCCTGACAGCATCTGCCCAGGTTCCAGGGAAGGATTCACATGCCTGAAGCAACTTGTGACGGAAGTCCATAGTTCTGACTGGTATAAGTTTGTGGTCTTGTCTTTTGCCATCATAGACATCAGGGCATCCACATAAAATGCAATTGTCTTTGTACGAAAAACTAGAGTCTGAACGAAGTGAGTGATGACTGTTTTCATTTTGATTTTCCTGATGCTTTCGCTTTTGTAGCAACACTGCTTTTGGATTAATGTAATCTGCTCTGCACTTTGTATGTACAGACTGACCAACAACAACATTTATATTATCTCCTCTCTGTTCACATGCTTTCAAAATCCCATCAACACCTTTCTGTGTCAAGGGCACACTCTTGTCAAGTTCCAGTACGGGTCTCAAGCAAAAAACACACTCAGTCATATTGTACAGTTTTCATCAATGCGGAAAAGTATATATATATGTTTTTCAACCCATCACCAACACCATCACCTATTTTCTCTTCACTGCTTCTTACTTGCTCTTACGTATCTCTTCTTACTTGTTCCAGACTCTGCAAGGAAAAATGTGCTACATTAATTCTACAAAATATAAAACTTGCACTGTACACTCCTTGCAAAACACTTATATAGTAGTATAAAATTAATTTTCATTTATAATAAAAGTTAATAGTAAAGAGGTTCAAGCTACACAGAAATATAAACGTTGTATACAGAAATATATAAGTTTATCCATTCTATTGAAGAAATATTTCTTTAAATGTCACCTTAATACTTTTTCTATGACTTTTTTATATCTGTTTTTGAATTCCTTGTGCCAGAAATATATAATAAAGCCTTTTACAGAACTAAAATGCATGAATTAGGTGGAAAGATATGGAAACACAAAGATTTTTGGGACTCGCGGCAGCCATTTTGGTTTGACTCCCCAAAAAGGGTGTTCCACAAATGTTTTTTTGGTAAACTTTTAATATGTTATTCCTTGGAGTGTAAGCTTTCAAAAAATGTATGGGTCAAAACATTTGCAATTTGTAGTGGGTATACCCCTATTTTTCCACCAATTGCCTGGACTATTGTACAACTCTCCAATTCAAGAGTGAGGTGATACTCCCAATTGTTCTTCAATTCAGCAGCGGAGCTATGGAACTCTCTCCCTGACTCCATCTTTCCCACATACTATGACTGAAATAGTTTCAAAATCCGTATGTCCAAACATTTTGGCTCGACCATTCCTTGATTTTGGCCCTGTCACTCTTTCAACACTGGGGGAGGAACTTGTCACAGGCAGTTTTGCATCTTGTCTCCTTCATCCACATAGACAACAAAATTATAAACAAATGTATTTTAGAAGAGTCGACAAAATGTCGGTAATCGCTCGAAAACGTTCCCATTTTAAAATGGCAATAACACAAATTCCCCAAAGGTGCCACAGTGGCACCCTCTTGTTTTCAGATCAGTATACATATGAGTTACAGAAACAGAAACTGCAATCAAACATTGTATATACTGCAAAACACGGTCAGTCAGGATTCCACTGGACTATAGTTGATTATTTATTATTTAAAGTCATGAAAATTAAGATTGAAACAAGATTAAACTAATTCGAGGAATTAATTTAGTAGTAAAACATAGTGTACATCTGTACGAAAACAATTAAAATACCACGAAATGGGACGAAACTGTATAGGACAAACAAAATAATACACTTTGCTAGGTAATGTTCGCGAGAATGCTAATGGGATTAAGCGATATGTAATTAATATACTGTATATTATTACGAGTGACTATATATGTATAAAAGGTAAAGTATTTCTAAATAAGGAATATTAAAATACGATAAGGGGAGAAATTATACAGGGAAAGAGGAAATCACTAGAGTAATATTGGTTCGTGGAAATAGCACATACCTAATAAAGCAAAAGAATGTTTACATAGATGAGAGAGACTTAACACATGATTTTTAATGCACAATATGGGGGTGTAGGACTCGTGTGTGCCAAGGGTCGGGTGTATTATATGTGTTAACAGTGACTAATGTTAAGAGGAGTGTTGTATGTTCCAGGGTTGTGTGCAAAATGGTGAAGTATGTGGAATGTATTATATGTCCTGAAGCCTCAGAGTGTTCTATTAGGGCCTTATATGAAGTCTTTGATAAAGGAAAGCCAGTTCTAAACGACCTACCCTGATGCTCCGAGATCCTAGCAGTCGGTGAGTGGAAGTTAGTTAATGAGACGAAAGTCTTTCTTTTCTACTTTGGCTAGAAGTGCTGTGTGAGAGCATCCTCCCCTCATAAATTTGAACAATAGTCTAAAGATGGACGTAATGTGCCCCTGAACAGAGCAAGAAGCTGTGCAGGGATATAAAACCCCCTGAGGCAGATGAGCACACCCAGCGTCTAGGCAATTGTTTTAGCATTACCTGTGAAAAGGGAGGAGTTCAACCAGCCGCCTAGCTCCACCCACCAGCGTGCTGATTGGTCAGTTGCATATCCACCATCTTCACAACTTACCTACGCTCCATATTCTGTTAATAATCAGTTTGTTTCCTTCGGGCAAGCTTCTTAATCCCATAAGGCCTGAGAGTATCTGAAAAACCCATTGCCGGATATAATTATGAAGAGGGAAAGCTAATTAAATGAGAAATGGATCATAGCAGCCGCCCGGGGGAAGATATTGCAGTATAATTACGTTCTGTGGAATTATATAATCCCAAACGAATTATCACTACACGCACTATTCGTGGTATACTTTAGGTTTAGGTGTCACTACTCTCCACTCAATTGAAACTGAATAACGAGTAACCAATTTATGGTAATTACTTTTTCCAACTTCACTAACTCCCACAAGTGATATATCCGATCAGAACCTGACACCTAGCTAAAAGTAGTTCACTTTACTAACAATTGAAACCTGAACCAATGCTCTTCATGATTTGTGTAATACTATTTGTCTTAGGTTCACCTAATATACTGTAGGTCACGTAAATTAAGGAATTGGTTTTGAGTTTTAGGTCTATATTCAGCCGACACAAGTGGCGGGAACTGCTTGCTCGAAGGGAAATGTGACCTTTAGTTGACGATAATAACCCACTTATGAGCTTCTTTGCATCCAGGAAATAGATGGTAAAGTTAATCGAGCTTAAGGATGATAAGAAATTAGTATATTCTATGAAAGTTTGATGGGGGAAGGAGGAAATATATTAGAAGCGGAATACGGTATAATCCTGTGTAGGCAGTGTCCACCAGCCTTTAACTGTCTTCGTGGTGCGATGCATAAGGTGTTGATTTTCGGTGTGAGCATCCTGGGTTCGAATCCACGGACTGCCACATGTGTTTGTAAATTTCATTAATCGATTTTAGGAGTATAGTTGGTTGTTGGAAGGAACATAATAATTTATATTGGTTCAGGGGTAATTTATCGAGAGGACTTCCCTAGTGGTTAAGGCCCCATTAATTGCTCTTTCCATTCACATATGCATAGCCTACGTGAGTAGCAGTTGGGATGTGTGTACATGCTTAGATTGATATGCAGGATTCGAAGTTGCATAATAAATCGTAGGCAGTGTCCACCAACCTTTAACTGTCTTCGTGGTGCGATGCATAAGGTGGTGATTTTCGGTGTGAGCATCCTGGGTTCGAATCCACGGACTGCCACATGTGTTTGTAAATTTCATTAATCGATTTTAGGAGTATAGTTGGTTGTTGGAAGGAACATAATAATTATAAATACTTTACCTTTTATACATATATAGTCACTCGTAATAATATACAGTATATTAATTACATATCGCTTAATCCCATTAGCATTCTCGCGAACATTACCTAGCAAAGTGTATTATTTGGTTTGTCCTATACAGTTTCGTCCCATTTCGTGGTATTTTAAATTGTTAATTATTTTCGTACAAAAGTATACCAAATGAATTCCTCGAATTTTTGTAATCTTGTTTCAATCTTAATTTTCCTAATTTTAAATAATAAATAATCACCTATAGTCCAGTGGAATCCTGACTGACCGTGTTTTGCAGTATATACAATGTTTGATTGCAGTTTCTGTAACTCATAGTAACTCATAATACTGATCTATAAACAAGAGGTGCCACTGTGGCACCTTTGGGGAATTTGTTTTATTGCCATTTGAAAAAGAGAACGTTTTCGAGCGATTATCAAAATTGTGTAGACTCTTCTAAAATTTATTTTGTATGATATTTTTGTCTATGTGGATGAGGGAGACCAAAGGCAAAACTGCCTGTGACGAGTTCCTCCCCCAGTGTTGAAAGAGTGGCAGGGCCACAATCAAGACATGTTCGAGCCAAATGTCTGGGCATACGGATTTTGAAACTATTTCTGTCATAGGATGAGGGAAGATGGACTCAAGGAGAGAGTTCCAGAGGTCTGCTGCTGAATTGAAGACAAATTGGGAGTATCACCTCACTCTTGAGTTGGAGAGTTGTACATGGTATGGGTGGGATTGTGTTGCAAGACAGCTACTACGTACCCTATGTAGAAGAGGTGATATACACTGAGAGAGCTCTGAAGAACATTGATTATTTTAGTAGCGATAGAATAGCGAAAGAGATGAAACAGTGCGGTGAAGAGAGAGACAGATTGCAGAGAGTCGGTGAGTGGAAAGGAGTTTATGATACGAAAGTCTTTCCTTTCTACTTTGTCTAGAAGTGCTATGTGAGAGGATCTTCCCCGTACATGTGAACACTACTCAATACAAGGACGCACTGTCCCCCTGTACAGAGAAAGAAGCTGTGCAGGGGTAAATAACCCCTTCAGGCGGTTGAGCACACCCAGTTTCTGGGAGGCCGCCTTAGCAAGAGTGGTGATTTGGTCCTTCCACGAGAGACCAGAAGAAAAAGAGACACCGAGAATATTGAGAGAAGATGAAGGGTTGATTTTTGTATTGTTGAAGTATAAGAAATAGTTCTCTGGAAGTTCACGGCGGGTAGATAGATGGAGAAATTTGGTTTTGGAAGCATTACAGGTAATAAGGTTTTCTCTGCCCCAATTGGAAATGGTAGTTAGATAAGAAGATAAGTCTTGTATGGCTACATTACGTTAGTTTTGGAGGGATTGGTTGCTAGGGCGTTCTGGAAAACTAGTCAATTAGTGTAAGGCAGAGTCGTCTGCATACGAATAGATAGGACTGGAGGTACAGTTGAGAAGATCATTTATGAATTGAATTGATAAGATTTAGGCACAAAGGCCAAGCACTGGGACCTGTAGAGATCATTCAGTGCTACATCTAAAAAGTAAAAGATCATCAAAGAAAATTTCAAAATTTAAAACGTATTAAGATAGCAAGGAGCGGTACATTAAACAGATAACATATCAATAAAGGATTATCAAAAGTAAAAATAACTGGATAATTAAATATAATAAAAAATACCGCAATCCAATAAACACGATCGGAGCTTAAAAACATCTTGGCCAAGAATGTCAGACAGGGAAAGGAAAGTAAAACCTACAGAGCATCTGGGAAATGAGTAATTACAACAAGAGGTTAGAATGTGCCTTACAGACAGCACCTCGTCACACACAGCACACAGCGGTGGGCGATCATTATGTAATATGTATTTGTGCGTCATATATGTGTGACCAATACGCAACCTTGTGAGTACTACTTCCATACGTCTACCTAAGTGAACGGGTGATAAGTCCCAAAGCTTCACAGAAGGATGAATGGCTTTAAGAAGATAATTTATGAAAATTAGAAAGAGAATTGGAGATAGGACAGAACCCAGAGGAACACCGGAGTTGATAAGATAATGAAGTGAACGATGGCCGCCCACAACCGCAGCTATGGAACGGCCGGAAAGGAAATTAGAGACAAAGGCACAGATGAAGGGATAGAAACCGAAGGATGGTAGTTTAGAAATTAGAGATTTGTACCAGACTCTATCAAAGACCTTCGCTATGTCTAGCACAATAGAAAAGGTCTCACCAAAATCCCGAAAGGAGGATGACCAAGAGTTAGTAAGATATGAAAGAAGATCAACAGTTGAGCGACCTTAAGGAAACCATACTGGCGATCTGAGAGTAGATTATGAGAAGAGAAATACTTAAGACATTTTGAAGTAAGAATAGTTTCAAAAAGTGTAGCGATACAAGAGATGAGAGCAATTGGACAATAGTTGGATGGTTGAAGCGGTCACCCTTCATTAAGACAGGTTGAACGAGAGCAAACTTCCAGCAAGAAGGGAAGATGTTAGAGGAGAGACGGAGACGGAAGAGTTTGCCTAGCCGAACTCTTTGGATGTCCAAATTATGATGGATTTCTGCCTAGTTGACTTCCTTATTCGTCTTCTCTGATGTACAGTACCATTGCATAACTGTTGTTGCTTGTTTCCGAAAATTTAGTTTTTCAGTAGGAAAATTTGAATTTCTTGTTTATTTTCCAGTGGATTTGTATGCTTGATAAATAATTTTGTTCAGAGTTTTGTGGTGAAAAAGATAGCATCTCCAGATATTTCTTTTTGTAGAAATAAAATGTGTTGGTATGGGCTGGTAATAATGTGTTGGTATGGGCTGGTAATAATGTGTTGGTATGGGCTGGTAATAATGTGTTGGTATGGGCTGGTAATAATGTGTTGGTATGGGCTGGTAATAATGTGTTGGTGTGGGCTGGTAATAATGTGTTGGTGTGGGCTGGTAATAATGTGTTGGTATGGGCTGGTAATAATGTGTTGGTGTGGGCTGGTAATAATGTGTTGGTATGGGCTGGTAATAATGTGTTGGTGTGGGCTGGTAATAATGTGTTGGTATGGGCTGGTAATAATGTTTACTCAGCTATACTGGACCAAAGAAACCCCCAATGCCAGTGCAAGAAGTAACACATACAGTACCATCTCGCAAGATGCTTGCTTCTCAACAGATATCACTGACAAGGGCAAGAGCTGTTGATTATGACTTCCTGCAAAAGGGCATCCGGGAGATAGACATACCAGAGTACAATGGCTTTAACACCTGGGCCGCACAAGAACAAGGACAGTCCATTCATTCAGCGACCAAAGCCATCAATATGCCTTTGATTGACATGGTTCCATCAGAACCGGATAGCATCATGACAGCGATGAACGAAGCACAAAAACTTACTTGCAGTACAGGCCAAGTCTATTCACCAACGATCAGCTGCTCTATCGTGTTGCTGTACATGTGCTGTGGGTATACCCAGAGAATTGCCCGAATTTCATTCCATGCCTGGTGGCATGCATACGTTAATGAGCTTCGTCGGTGCTGAGGGGACTTTTATGTGCAACAGTGGCTTGGAAGAATTCTTGCAATCTGCTTTTGGAGGAGTCCCAAAAATGCTGTCCGTAATAAAGTTCCCGCAAAATGTCTGGGCGTTGCGAATGGTGGTGGAAGAGTAGTTGCAAGAAACATTGTCAAATGATGAGGGTCAAGATGACCTAATGGAGCGACTGGAGACACAAGCGGCACTCAGCCCAACAACACAGCTTTGGGTCGACAATCTGATCAAGCCGGTGCTCATCATGATGATTTTCGTACGGGCAGAACATGAAGGGAACTGGCCTTTGTAGGTAGTTCAACAGATGATCTTCTCAACCCCCCTCTCTCGTACTTATACCAAATATCCTAATTTCTTCTAAGGATGTACTTTCTGCCCTCTCTGGATTTAACACTAAGAAGGCCTATGGGCAAAGGTGGTGTTCCTCCTGTTGTACTAAAACAAATTATATGCTGATTCCATGTGTAAGCAAACTCTTCCATCTCTCTCTCATCTAACATGTTTCCTTTCATTTAAGGTTTTCTAAAGAAGGGTGACCGCTCCTAACCCCAAAACGGCAAGTTATGTGTAATGGACACCACACAACTGGGCGAACATATTAGGCTTCATTCCCACCTATAATCGTCATTTTACGATAAATATCGTTATTACTTATTCATATGCGCCTATTTTACGTTTACTGTATTATGAAGATAGCAACACATAACAACAATAAAACAAGTGGGAATAGTGTTTGGATGGTCAAAATCGTGAATAATTGCCGCCCGGCCATTCATGAAGTGTGGAGCTGAGGCGGGCCACACCCTCCCTTCTCGGAGCCTGTAGCTAGACTGACTTACTCACTCACACTCTCAGACACTCAACACCCTCTCTAGCAACATGAGTACGGCTTAGACCGGTTTGGAGATATTGGCATGATAAAAACACCAATAAATATGGGAATAAGAGGACAAATAGATGATAATTGAAGGGGGGGGGGGAGGAGGGGATTTTGACACATGTGGAGGAGTGATAGAAGGTATGGAGGGGAATAATCTCACATAAACAAAAACTAATTTTTAAGTGCTACTGGGGCCTTTTAAAAGATTTTTTTTTAGGCCTTGGCTCATATGAGGACGCTCGCCTTCGCCCAGTACAGACTTATATGAGGACGCTCGCCATTTATGGGTTAACCCTGCATCTCTAAAGATTTGTCATAGAATGAACAGTACAGAATATACCAATTTATTTACTTTATTAATTTCCTAAGAAATGATATGCATCATAATTATATTCTCAATGGATTAGAATATAATGGGTCCACAAACTTTCTTGAATTACTGCACATTATATTAACTTCAATTTACTTGTTTAGCCCCTCCACTTCACAAGCAGTTTTCTTGTTAACATTTATTTTCTAATTGCAGTATTTGTTTTACAATAATATAGTTTTAAACATTGTCGGCAATAACAAATATATATTTCTCTACATTTCGCAATTTTAAGAAATATAATCCTATTTTCCGCAAAACCCATCAGTGCAAACTCTGCAATTGTATCTGCACTCTCCGTCAATTCTCCAAAAAACCTCTTCCACAATAATTTGTGATATATATCCTGAATTTCCGAGCTCCTGCGTTAATCTTCATTGGTTCCTTGTTATCCCCGCTGCCCACCTCCGCCAGGCCTCATTATGAGAAATAGCCCTCATAAATTTTGCAGCTTCTGTGCTTAACATTATCTGGTGCATTGTCTTGGGGTGTAATTAGTGTTTCAGTTCTGCATGTGGTATCCCAGGTTCGAATCCCGGTAGGATCACATGCTTTCTATAATTTAATTTGGGGGTGCTTTGTGTTGGGAGTGTAATTCAGATTTGTATGCTATTTTGCTAAAATCGTAGGTGAGATAATGCTTAGTTTAGTGATTTTCGAGCAGTGTGATTAATATGTCCCCTAAGGTAACAACAATGATTAATATGTCCCCTAAGGTAACAACAATGATTAATATGTCCCCTAAGGTAACAACAATGATTAATATGTCCCCTAAGGTAACAACAATGATTAATATGTCCCCTAAGGTAACAACAATTAATATGTCCCCTAAGGTAACAACAATGATTAATATGTCCCCTAAGGTAACAACAATGATTATTATGTCCCCTAAGGTAACAACAATGATTAATATGTCCCCTAAGGTAACAACAATGATTAATATGTCCCCTAAGGTAACAACAATGATTATTATGTCCCCTAAGGTAACAACAATGATTAATATGTCCCCTAAGGTAACAACAATGATTAATATGTCCCCTAAGGTAACAACAATGATTATATGTCCCCTAAGGTAACAACAATGATTAATGTCCCTAAGGTAACAACAATGATTAATTTCCCTAAGGTAACAACAATGATTAATATGTCCCCTAAGGTAACAACAATGATTAATATGTCCCCTAAGGTAACAACAATGATTAATATGTCCCCTAAGGTAACAACAATGATTATTATGTCCCCTAAGGTAACAACAATGATTAATATGTCCCCTAAGGTAACAACAATGATTATTATGTCCCCTAAGGTAACAACAATGATTAATATGTCCCCTAAGGTAACAACAATGATTAATATGTCCCCTAAGGTAACAACAATGTTTTCCCAGACTTCTTTCAAAATAAATAATGCCCACCCATATCCCTTTCAAAAAATTTAATTTCTCGATAGAGCAATGTCTCGGCCAAAGACCGATTTCATCTAAGTTACAGGCTCGCTATTGCTCGCCCAGAAGCATGTTATTATCGCCAAATTAATGCGATAAACCGTCTTAACATTTTAAAACTAATCAAGAGGAATCGACAAGAACCACAAAAACCTACTCGGACCAAATAGGGTAAATATACAGCTGCATGCTTAAGTTCATAAACACGTTTTGAACAATATTTGTTTTTGTTCTTAGACAAAAAGAGTAATAATATTCCCACATAACGGAAACACGTTATATTGTGATGTCATGACAAGCTACGACTATATCTGGAGTCTTAATCGGCCGTTTCATTGGTAGCTAGAATTGACTCAAAATGGCAATTAGTCATATGCAAATAGTAAATACAATTATATATAACCCATTCAATAGAGATCAACTCCATGGCATTGGATGGGTAGGTTATTCTATAAATATTGTGAGATCTCCACAAGAAGCCGAATAATAATTAATGTTACCTAGACAATAGCCCATTGTATAAAACGGATAAAAGTATATGAAAACAAACGTATACAATGTTCATAATAATCATGACTTCGTTAAGGCTATACAATTAAATACTTTTCTTATTATTTCGTAATTTTTCTTCAAACCAGTAGACTAATATATTATATATAATTCGAGTGAACATCCACATTCAAAAGTTTAGTAGTTCGTATTTATGGTAGTAATTGACTAATATTTATTATATTACAGCTCTTTGTGAGTGAAAATAAATAAGAGTTATCTAGAAACTCTGTTAAATATCTTCTTAAGAACATAAGAACATAAGAAAATGGGAGTCTGCAGAAAGCCGATTGGCCTAAGCAAGGCAGATCCCTGTCCCACACAACCCCAATTCATTACAAAGCCCAATTATAGGCTTCACACTCTAATACCCTGAGGATCATCTTACCAAAACGGTTAGAGATTAACGCAGGATTATTGAGGTCTGCAGAGCGCTGATTGGCCCAACCCGGCTGATCCCCCTTCACACCCAACCCTTTTCGTCCATATGCTTATCCAATTTTATCTTAAAGCTCCCTACAGTTTTAGATCCCACTATAGCACTTGGTAGTCCATTCCACCCGTCTACAACTCTGTTACCAAACCAATACTTGCCTATATCTTTTCTGAAACGAAATTTATCTAATTTGAAACCATTGGTACGAGTTCTTTCGCTATCACTGAGCTTTAGTACATTTGCCATGTCCCCTTTGTTAATCCCACTAACCCACTTGAACACCTCTATCATATCCCCTCTAACTCTGCGTCTCTCTAACGAGTTTCGACCTTAGCCAGCTCACTCGACAAGTTTGTTGCGGGGTTTTGTTAATAAACCATAGGTGTGTAAGTAAAATAGAATCCCAGCCACATCAAATTGATAGTAATAACGAACATTCTGATAGCGTTGATTTTCCGTCTAGGTCCAGTAGTTCAACAGGTAAAAATAAATTAGTTAAAAACAATAGAAAAATAGTTGCAAATACAAGTAATAGTTTGAGTGTTTATTATACAAATTGCAGGAGTTTATGTAACAAAATGAACGAACTTAGAGCACTGGTTAGCAAAGAAAATATAGACATAATAGCGCTAACTGAAACATGGATTAATACAGAAACCAGGCATTTTTTAGCAGAGTTTGATATACCGGGATATAGTTTGTTTAAATATGACCGAACAAGTAAGAGGGTGGCGGTATAGCAGTGTTTGTCAGGAGTTCATTAAAAAGCTGTACTAAATCAGGTATTAGAGTAAATAATGAAAATGAAAGTGTTTGGGTAGAAGTTAACGAAGGTAGTGAGACTTTAGTTATTGGAGTTATGTATCGACCGCCAATATCAGTAGAAATGACGGAACATCATTATGGGAGGAAATTAAAATAGCATCAAGGCTTAGCAACGTGTGCATTATGGGGATTTTAATTTCCCTAATATAGATTGGCAGCAACAAATAGGCGACTCTGATTCAAAGGAGTTTATTGAGGTAGTACAAGATAGTTTTTTATCTCAATTCATAGATACGCCGACTAGAGGTGATAATATTCTCGATTTAGTTTTCAGTAACAATGAACATATGATAAATAGTGTAGAAATCGGGGACCACCTAGGAAATAGTGATCACAATTCTGTGTATTTTAATATACAATGGAAAGGTAATATCAGAGAGAATTCAACATTAATACCTGACTTCAGAAAAGCCAATTATGGTGGGTTAAGAGAAGCCCTGTTAGCTGACCCTATGGTCAAAAAATTAAGTCGATCCAGGTGTCCAAATGAGTGTATCCTTTCTCAGGCACCTGTCATCTTAAGTCAGGAGGAGACGTCAAACTTGGTAGATACATACGATAATTTTATCAAGTCAGTATTCAATGCGCAAAATAAATATATCCCCAAAAGAAAATTTAGATCAACACAGAACCAACCCCAATGGATGAATAATAGACTAATAGATCTTCTAGGTAAAAAGAGAGGAATATATAGAAAAATTAAAAAAGGCGAAATTCACCTACTTGCTTACTATCAGAATCTATCACGACAGGTAAAAAAGGATATTAGTAAAGAAAAAAGAAATTATGAAATTAAGGTTGCCAATGATTCAAAAAATAATCCTAAAGCTTTTTACCAACTATATAAATCCAAAGTTAGAGATGTAATTGATCCCCTTAAAACTTCGATAGGGAAATTGACAGAAAGTGATTTAGAAATGTGCAGTACATTAAATAGTCAATTTCTTTCCGTTTTCACTAATGAAAATTTGGCACAGTTTCCAGAAGTCCGTAAGGTATACAGCGATAGTATAGAAAATAGGTTAAGTACGGTTACTATAAGTAGAAATGATGTGGTTAAGGAAATTGACAGACTGAAACCTCATAAATCGCCTGGTCCTGATGAGGTATATACTAGAGTATTAAAAGAATGCAGAGATGAGTTAAGTTATCCATTAACATTTCTATTTAACAAGTCATTAGAAACAGGTATAGTTCCAGAAGCTTGGAAGCTTGCAAATGTAGTTCCGATCTTCAAAAAAGGTGATAAATCAATAGCATCCAATTACCGTCCCATTAGTCTCACTTCAATCATAGGAAAACTACTAGAGTCAATTATTGCTAGGAAAATGAGAAACCACTTAGAAACATTTAACTTAATCAATTCTTCTCAGCATGGATTCACTCAGGGACGGTCTTGCCTTACTAATTTGCTTAGTTTTTTCTCAGAGGTATATGAAGCAGTAGATAATGACAAGTCATATGATATTATATATTTAGATTTCAGTAAAGCTTTCGACAGAGTCCCTCATGAGAGATTGATGAGAAAGGTTGAGGCACATAGAATAGGTGGGGCGTTGTTAGGATGGATTAGGTCATGGCTAATTGGTAGGAAGCAGAGAGTCAGCATAAATGGTACCAAGTCAGAATGGGGAGCAGTCAAAAGTGGTGTCCCCCAAGGATCGGTATTAGGTCCCCTGTTGTTTCTTATATACATAAATGACCTAGATTTAGGTATAACTAGTAGGATAAGTAAATTCGCAGACGATACTAAAATAGGGAGATCAATTGATTCAGATAGCGATATAGAGTGCCTCCAAAGGGATCTAGATACCTTACATGAATGGTCAGTAAATTGGCAGATTAAGTTTAACATTGACAAATGCAAGGTATTAAAGATAGGGAAGATGCAAACAAATGTTAAATATAAACTAGATAATTTAGAATTAGAAAATTCAGACTGCGAGAAAGATCTAGGTGTGTTTGTTAGCAATGATTTGAAGCCTAGAAAACAGTGTATAAGCGTTCGTAATAAGGCAAACAGGATTCTCGGGTTCATCTCTAGGAGTGTGAGTAACAGAACTGCTGATGTTATCTTAAAACTTTACTTGTCATTAGTGAGACCCCATATGGATTATGCTGTCCAATTTTGGTGTCCTTATTACAGAATGGACATAGATTCATTGGAGAGAGTACAAGCGTAGAATGACAAAAATGATCCATAATATTAGAAATCTTTCGTATGAAGAAAGGTTGAAGAAATTAGGTTTACATTCGTTAGAGAGACGCAGAGTTAGAGGGGATATGATAGAGGTGTTCAAGTGGGTTAGTGGGATTAACAAAGGGGACATGGCAAATGTACTAAAGCTCAGTGATAGCGAAAGAACTCGTACCAATGGTTTCAAATTAGATAAATTTCGTTTCAGAAAAGATATAGGCAAGTATTGGTTTGGTAACAGAGTTGTAGACGGGTGGAATGGACTACCAAGTGCTATAGTGGGATCTAAAACTGTAGGGAGCTTTAAGATAAAATTGGATAAGCATATGGACGAGAAGGGTTGGGTGTGAAGGGGGATCAGCCGGGTTGGGCAAATCAGCGCTCTGCAGACCTCCATAATCCTGCGTTAATCTCTAACCGTTTTGGTAAGATGATCCTCAGGGTATTAGAGTGTGAAACCTATAATTGGGCTTTGAAATGAATTGGGGTTGTGTGGGACAGGGATCTTCCTTGCTTAGGCCAATCGGCTTTCTGCAGACTCCCATTTTCTTATGTTCTTATGAATGTAAACCTAATTTCTTCAACCTTTCTTCATACGAAAGATTTCTAATATTATGGATCATTTTTGTCATTCTACGCTGTACTCTCTCCAATGAATCTATGTCCATTCTGTAATAAGGACACCAAAATTGGACAGCATAATCCATATGGGGTCTCAATAATGACAAGTAAAGTTTTAAGATAACATCAGCAGTTCTGTTACTCACACTCCTAGAGATGAACCCGAGAATCCTGTTTGCCTTATTACGAACGCTTATACACTGTTGTCTAGGCTTCAAATCATTGCTAACAAACACACCTAGATCTTTCTCGCAGTCTGAATTTTCTAATTCTAAATTATCTAGTTATATTTAACATTTGTTTGCATCTTCCCTATCTTTAATACCTTGCATTTGTCAATGTTAAACTTCATCTGCCAATTTACTGACCATTCATGTAAGGTATCTAGATCCCTTTGGAGGCACTCTATATCGCTATCTGAATCAATTGATCTCCCTATTTTAGTATCGTCTGCGAATTTACTTATCCTACTAGTTATACCTAATCTAGGTCATTTATGTATATAAGAAACAACAGGGGACCTAATACCGATCCCTGGTGGACACCACTTTTGACTGCTCCCCATTCTGACTTGGTACCATTTATGCTGACTCTCTGCTTCCTACCAATTTGCCATGACCTAATCCATCCTAACAACGCCCCACCTATTCCATGTGCCTCAACCTTTCTCATCAATCTCTCATGAGGGACTCTGTCGAAAGCTTTACTGAAATCTAAATATATAATATCATATGACTTGTCATTATCTACTGCTTCATATACCCCTGAGAAAAAACTAAGCAAATTAGTAAGGCAAGACCGTCCCTGAGTGAATCCATGCTGAGAAGAATTGATTAAGTTAAATGTTTCTAAGTGGTTTCTCATTTTCCTAGCAATAATTGACTCTAGTTGTTTTCCTATGATTGAAGTGAGACTAATGGGACGGTAATTGGATGCTATTGATTTATCACCCTTTTTGAAGATCGGAACTACATTTGCAAGCTTCCAAGCTTCTGGAACTATACCTGTTTCTAATGACTTGTTAAATAGAAATGTTAATGGATAACTTAACTCATCTCTGCATTCTTGTGGCTGTAAAGGACCCGATGATAACACGAATTAATGAAGAAAGACAAAAATGTGTATCCGGCTATCGTAGTCATTACTGGAGTATCTATGCAAATTACAGATAGTGTTAACACCACACAGATAGTGTCAACAAAAATAATGAATGAAAAGATGGAGAGTAGTCACCGTTTTTGGAAAATGTTATCATGATAGTGGCTCGCTGGTGTAGTGACTAGGCGTCTTGGACTTCCACCCAGAAGGCCCAGGAACGCGCCCACGCTCGGTGCATTAAAGATTTTTCACAAGCACTGAGTCATTACCGTCCCTCATGGGCAAGGGATAGTACAGGACCCCAATGGAAATACGCCTAATCGGCCTTATTGGGCTATCCTTAGCTGGCTTAGCATGCGCTAGCTTTAACCCTTAAAAAGCGGCTCACCACTTAAGTCGAGTTAAATAAAGCTGGACTATGTGGCGGCGCTCGACATAACTCGAGTGGCAATTTCAGCACGTAATGTGGCTGAGAGAGAGAGACAAGTGGTGGCAGGAGACTAGCGAGTGTATGACTGCTCCAGACCACCGCGGCGAACCTACTGACACAAATCTCAGCTCCCTCCTCCCTCTCTCACTCGCTACATACTCAATTATGTACCGAAAGTACCGAATTACCTGCTTTTTTCACTCGCGTTGCACGGTTATTGCAAGAAAACTATCCATCATACAAGGATCGTTATGGTGTCATTCGAAAGCTCTGTTTATGCCCTTTCAGGGATAGATACTTGTTTTACGTTCTGGGTCTTATTTAGGCATGAAAATGATCACGTAAACAGCCCTATTTTGGCTAAAAACACCCCGCTGGGCGGTACACATAAATAAACCGCATAGGCCGCTCGTAAGGTGTTAAGAACTATTATTATTATTATTATTTTTATTATTATTACCTAGATTGGAATATGCAGCTGTAGTATGGTCACCCGATCTAAAACAAACAAAAAACGTAAACAAATTGGTGAAACTACACCGAATAACAACCAAACTGATCCCAGAACTAAAAAACCTACTGTACAAACCCTGAAAGACTAGAACAACTAGGGCTTCCCACGCAAGAGGAGATACAAGTTCGAGGATACCTGATAGCAATGTATAGATGCAGCGAGAGATTCGATAGGGGATTTTAGCTGGACGATGGAAGAACCAGAAGGCATGTGTATAAAATACGAAAGAGAGGTGCAAGTCCAATGTGAGAATGTTTAGCTTTCCGTATAGAACGATAGATACTGTAGGTGTAACAAATTATATGCAGAGATAGTAGAAGCAAGAAATATCTTCGACTTTAAAAGTAAACTGGATAGTCAATAAAAACTGAGACAGGACAACACGAGCGCAGCTCAAATTCCTGTAAACTACAAATAGGTGAATACAAATAGGTGAATACACACACACACACACACACACACACACACACACATACATAAACACGGATGCATGCATACGCATACAAGACGCACCTACTTGCACACACACACTAGCCCGTACGTTCGAGCTTTACTATAGTCTGTATCATGTTAGTTAGTTAAAATAGGACTTCATAGGCAATTAACCCTTCTAGATTATTAAGCCAGCACACTGTAAATCAAGAATATCTTCAAGACTGAAGCCTCTTTTTGAGAACTCCAGTCCCTTGGTCCAATCACGTATACAACAGACACTATTTATACAATTACGTTTTTGTTTTCCAAAATATTAAACCATCAGTATGAGGAACATGGTGTAATGTAGGACCAATACCAATCACTAATGGAACGATACCACCCTCGGTACATTCCCGGTCCTCAATGCTGATAAATGTTGTAACCTTGAATAGATTAAACGAACCTCCCAAATGCAGATAAATAATAAATAACGAAATTCAATTCAACCTGAGACAGCTTCCAATATGTATCAACATTAATATCTGTGACTGTACGTTATCACGGTGGAATAGTCCGGCTTGGTAAGGTTGTTTGTATCGTGAGCTGCGCTTGATTAATTTGATTATACTATTAGAGTGGCTGTGATTATGGATGTAGGCTACTCTGTAACCAGTTAGAAGATCGATAATACCCGCTGAAAATATACCCTACTATCATAATACATAATGATATAGTCTTCCTTAACACATTATTATTTAAGACAAATACAAATATTCCAGAACATAAGTAAATCAATTATTATATTAGCAGGCAAAAACATAAGCAGACATAATAAACCCTATATTGATTGAGATCTACAATGACATCAACGTCCAACAACACCCATGACTCTAGTATATCTTTGGCAGGGAGAGAGGAGTCGACTAATTATTTAAGGACAAGTTGTACATACTGATTATAGTATATATATATTTGTGTATGTGGATGACGGAATACTGCCTGTGCCTCTCCCAGGGTTGACAGAGTAATAGGCTCAAAATTAAGGTATGTTCGAGCCAAATTGTCTGGACACACTGAGTTTGAAGCAATGTAAGTCATAGGATGAGGAAAAGATGAAATCAGGGATATCTATCTATATTCTGACATACGGAGCCCTGTATGTTAATTTAAGAGTTAGAATTAGAGTTCAAGGAGCCAAACTACCCAAGCGGTGAAGCAGACTAGCGAGCGAACGAGCGAACCATCTCGCAAACCATCTCGCCCCATACCTGCAAACTACCCTTCACACCCGCGTGCGTCATAGGGGACCCTTGCAAACTACCTCGATGACCGATGCTATGACGTATGATCGACGCCAGGAGCTGTGAGTGGACCAGACACCTGCTATGCGATTCGAGGAGCTATGATTGGAGCCGGCACCACCCGCCGCCTCCTGATTCGTTCCTACACCATCATTGTTTGGTATATAAGACCCGAGTTGTGGGCATTCAAATCAGTCTCATTTGGAGTTGGGGAAGGTGAACTTGCAGCTGGAGGACGGGGTGAAGTATTATAATGATTGTGACTGTCAGTCAGATTATATAAATGTGTGTTAAGTGTGTTCGTGTAAACACTATGTTATGTTGGTTAGTGAGATTGTGTATTGGGAATTAACGGAACACTACTATTAATGTGTTTAACTATTTGATTGGGAATTAACGTGAACACTACTATTATGTGTTTAACTATTTAATTGGGAATTAACGTGAACTACTATTATGTGTTTTAACTATTTAATTGGGAATTAACGTGAACACTACTATTATGTGTTTAACTATTTGATTGGGAATTAACGTGAACACACTATTAGTGTTTTTAACTATTTAATTGGGAATTAACGTGAACACTACTATTATGTGTTTAACTATTTATTGGGAATTAACGTGAACGCTACTATTATGTGTTTAAACTATTTGATTGGGAATTAACGTGAACACTACTATTATGTTTTTTAACTATTTAATTTGGGAATTAACGTGACCACTACTATTATTTAACTATTTAATTGGGAATTAACGTAGCTACTATTATGTGTTTAACTATTTAATTGGGAATTAACGTGAACGCTACTATTATGTTTACTATTTAATTGGAATTAACGGAACCTACTATTATGTGTTTAACTATTTAATTGGGAATTAACGATAACGCTATTATTATGTACTTAACTATTTTAGTTGACTAATTGTGGACTAAAGCAACTCTTTAAGTATGGGTTATGATGAAAGTAATACTATTGTTTATATTAATACTTACGAGTTCTTTCATTTCTTTGAATAAGCTTACAGTGCTTAATGGTGCTTAGTATGGTGATGCTATTGTCCGTATTAGTAATATCGCCTTAGACTAACATGGCTGTGTTAATTTACTTAGTGATTTCCTAAGCTGAAGAAAATTCTTTTGCTTCAAAATATTATTTTGGCTTTTCATATTATTTGAGTGAGACCTGAATCGAATCTATGAAACGATCCTGTAACTTTATTTCATAATCAAACCTCAATGTTACGTGGTTAAGAAATAAATTTAACTAATATTAAATAGTATCTAATTTTTTATGTGACTTTGATATTAATCCTGATGATAATAATAATATAATACTATTAACGTAAGACAAAACCAAGAATAATTACATTAAATATAAATAAAAGGACATAAGAAAACTATCTATTCATTTCAAAAGGGTAAGAAACAGAAATATTCTTACTTTAATTTATCTTTCAAGACTTTTTATAGAATTAATAGTCCTTCTTTAGCTATAACTTATTCGGTTCATAACCATAGCCTACTAACTTCGGTTAAATAATAATTTTTTTATAAATACTACATGACTTTAATTAGTTTCAGTATTTTTTATAATTAAAGAGTATCATCAATAAAGGATACTAAGTCCTAAGATACAAAGGAAATGGAAGCAACAACAGGAAATTATTTTATGAGATTTTACTTTTGTTATGCCTTCAGCTGAGTGATACCGTATATATATCTCTGTGCTATCTAGATTCATCAAGTTAACCACCTGAGGATCAAGATACGTAACAATATATATATTTATATACGCTATATATACAGTATTATATATATATTATAAAATATATACAGTATATATATATATATATATATATATATATATATATTATGAATGTGCGCAAATTAAAGCCATTGAAACTCTCCCCCTCCTGTACAGTGTGAACAGAACCTCTTCAAAAATTAATTTCTGAAAGTCACCCACAGGAAGGATAATTACGAGGTGTCACTCACAAACACAGTGTTAAGCTAAAGTGCAGGGTCCATTATGCTAGGGAAATTAAACAAATTTCTTTCCATTCGAGGAGGTTAAATTAAACTTGGTGAAAGATGTGTAAATGCGATCGTGTTTACTCGCTCTCGCCCTCTCCGACTATCCCATAACTTAGTCGTCTCTACAGCACTCTAGTCTCTAGCAATCCAATTAATTCATCAAACTACATGTTCAGTTAATTTCCCAATTAATTGTAAACATTATAAATAGATTTGCATTATAGTCACATTTCTTCCTCACCAAATTCAAAGCATCTCCATCATTCTCGTGGTTCTAGCGATGTTACAATTTTTTTTCAGTGGGACGATGATTTCTTTATTGAGGAGATGAAGCTAAGTAGCCAGAAGTGTTGTTGTGTTGTATTAAAGGACACAACAGGCAAAGCTACCTGCAACAATGTGTATCTCGCAAAATTGAGTGATAAGATCGCAAATTAAGACATTAGATCTATAGTACGATATTATATATATATCTTATGTATATATATATTTTTTTGTTTGTACAAATATTAGAAAGAAAAGGTGGTGTTCTTGTGATTGTTTAGTGTAGTGAAATGGATAGATTGAAAGGGTAATTTTGTTAGGGCCCTAGCTGGGTTAACTCTGTGAAGGCGAGAGACACACAACAGGAAGAAACAACAAGGGAAACCATATAAGTGAAACATGGAGTCCCAGCAACGACGCTTATATTACAACATGCCTGCCTAAGAGGCCTCCCCTGAGCATGTTTCCCGGTGTTCGATGTTGTCTACTTCTCCCCAATTGAAATGTTTGACAGAAACTCAAGGAATCTAGAGAGTTAATGGGCTTTAACCATACTTATGCATGCTTATGATCCCGAGGCTCTCCAGACTAGACGCCAAACGTGGTGCATTAGGCTGGCATGGGCGGATCCTCCTAGCGTCAAAAACTTTGAAAAGTTGTTGTGGCGCAGGACACATATGTTGTGCCGTCTTGGTACCACCGGACAGTGCCTTTCCTTCTCTAAAAAAGCGTGGCTCAGTTGGCATAGAATACATTTTTTGGAATAAGAGCAGTCCGGTCAATAGTGTTCAACTGGCACTCGGGTACACAAGGGTCTCTCAATCAGGACTCGGAATACGGCTTGCTGCCACAACGGAAAACAACCACGATCCCAACCCCTGAGTACTGCCAGCCGCACGAACAAACAAACACGCAATCCCTCCAGAGTTCAATCTGCTATAACGGGGTATCACAGAACTCGGTACTTAGTGTTCAACTAACAGAACTAATAAAATACAGGAATTATCTAGTATGGTCCAACAATCAACAATGAAGTAAGAAACAACAACAACCAAAAAAAGTGTTGGGCCAAGCCGAAGTAATCCACACCTTGACTATGAACTTACGAAGTCCCACCACCCTCTACCTTCGGGATGCGGCACTATACGGTTAAGTTAATTATAGCAGTCCTTAAGATCGAGCAAGGAAATCTTCTGAAAAAAAGTTGATGCTTCTCGTATGCTCGTAAGAAGGTACGTATCCGACTTTGAACAGTAATTCTTGTACTTTCACCCACCCTCTCTTGTCTTAACCTAATAGGCGTACGGTCCTGGACGGATGTTCCTCCTGTTGTTTCTCAAAAACTGTGCTTCCGTGCTGACTCCCTGCCTAGGCAAAAACTCTTTCGCTCTGGTCTGGAATACTCTAGGCGTTCTTCCCTTCATAGCCTGGAAGTTTGCTCACCATTCAACCTGTCCCAAAGAAGGGTGACCGCTCTCAACCCATCCAACTATCGTCCCAATTGCTTTATCTCTTGTCTTTCTAAAGGTTTTTGAAACGATTCTTGCTTCCAAATTTCTTAAGCATTTTCTCTTTCTCATAATCTGCTCGCAGATCGCCAGTATGGCTTCCTTAAAACGGGGTCGCTCTACTGGTGATCTTCTTTCATATCTTCGAACTCGTTTGGTCATCCTCCTTTCGGGGACGTTCGGTGAGACTTTTTCTATTGTCACTAGACATATCGAAAAGCCTTCGATAGAGGCCTGGTCATAAATCTTTAATTTCTAAACTACCCTCCTTCCCCCCCCGGTTTCTATCCCCTCCATCTGTGCCTTTGTCTCTAATTTGCCTTTCCGGGCCGTTCAATAGCCGCGGTTGTGGACGGCACCATTGTTCACGTTCCTCACTCTATAAACTCCGGTGTTCCTCAGGGGCTCTGTCCTATCTCCTCTTCTCTTTCTAATTTTTATAAATTGATCTCCCTTTAACTGTACCTTAATTCCCATCCATTTCACTACGCAGACGACTCAACCTTGCACTACTCCATTAGTTTTTTCAGAACGCCCCAGCCAGCAATCCCTCAACGACAAACGTAATGAAGCCATAGAACTCTTAAATTCTTGATCTAAATACTTTTGCCAATTGGGGCAGAGAAAACCTTGTTAACTTTAATCCTTCCAAAACCCAATTTCTCCTCCATCTATCTACCCGTCCAGGATCTCCCAGCGTACTGATCCCTTATTCTTCAACAATACAAAAATCCAACGCCTTCATCTTCTCTCAATAGTCCGTTGTTTCCTATTTTTCTATCTGCTCTCATTTGGAAGGACAATATTACCAAGTCTTGCTAAGGCAGCCTCCCAGAAGCTGGGTGGGTGCTCAACCGCCGTTAGTGGGGTTCTTTTTCCCCGGCACAGCTTCGTGCCTCTGTACAGGGGCATAGTGCGCCCCTTGTATTGAGTATGTTTCACATGTGTGGGGAGGTTCCTCTCACACTGCCTCGCTAGACAAAGTTGAAAGGACTGGCCTTTTCGTATCATTAAACTCCCGTCCACCTCACCAACTCTCTCTTGCAATCTCGTCTCTCTCCGCCGCAATGTTGCATCTCTCTCTCGCTATTCTATCGCTACTATAATAATCAGTGTTCCTCAGAGCGATCCCAGTTCATACCACCTCCGTTACGTAGGTCACGTGGTACCCGTCTTTTTTCAACTCAATCCACCCCTACTCTGTGCAACTCGCAACCCCAGAGTGAAACGTTACTCTCAAACTTCTTCTACTCAACAGCTGCTAGCTCTGGAACTCGCTCCCGAATCATTCTTCCCTCTTCCTATGACTTAAATTGCTTCAAACTACGTGTGGTCCAGGCAGTTTGGCTGCGAACGTCCCTTGTCTTTTGCCGCTGTCCACTCTTTCCACTATGGGGGAGGCACTCGCTATAGTCAGTTTATGCTTTTGCCTCCCTCAATCACATATGAAAAAAACAAAAAAAAAAATCAATAAGCAAAAAACACTGGCAATTCAATGCTATTAAAGGCTTAAATTGGCCTAATAATAACTAAAAGAATATGCAATAGTAAATGGCAAACATTAAAAGGAAGTACTCCGCAAAATGCCACGTCAATAGCCTACTCGTACTTGTGGCTTGTGGGCCACTAATCACTAAAGTAGCCAAGCTTTGCAACACATGAAATCAATAGTGCATAAACAATATCATACATAAGTAGAGCTTCACTACTATCCTGTATCTACTACGCGAGTAAAGTTCCTAGCTGGGGTACTGTATGCAAAAAGGTAGCAGTGACCTGAGCAAAAACGGCTCGTAGCCTGGCGCAGTCCTCACGACGGTTTAAAGTAGTACGTTAAAACTATCAAGTGCACTGGTGAGAAATCCTATCCCTTTTATCTGGTGTTTTCCCTGCTCCTTGACACAGTAAAAACAAACTGTTAATAACATACAGTGTGGTTATCTGCTTGCCCTCACGCACTGTAATTTATAAACTCAACACAGTCATCCAGCGAAGACAACCTAGGCTTCACTGAACCGAAACGAGTATGCAGGTTTAT